>VWYI01040043.1:0-142750 GCA_013399455.1 Anthoscopus minutus | reverse complement strand
TATATATATATATATATATAATTTACTATATATAATAATAGTAATACTTGAAAGTTCTTTCTCACTGGAAACCCAGACTGAACATACTCTATTGCTTCTGCAGGACAAAAAGCCTGCTGATCTGTAGTTTTCCACAGCCTTACCTTACCACTACAGATCCAGGTGTCAGGAGACTGATTCAATATGGAAGTAGGAAAATTTAGGTCTTATGCCTCCTTAAAGGGCTGGGGCTACTACATAGATCCAGATAATTTCTCATGTAAATTCTCTTCCCTGTCGAAGCCCACTCCAGATGTCATTCTTAATCGAGTGTATTCTTACTTGTATACTTTTCATTGTGGAACTTCAAAGATCAATTTTTTCAGTAGTGTTGATGTTATCTTTGGCATCTGCTTAGATCCATCTAATTCTCTTTTTGCCACTTCATTGTTCACTTCTGTCAGGATGGATGCGAGATCCACGCGCCTTGAACAAAAATAAAGAGAAGTTACATTGAAACACATGGTACTTGCATCTTGGCCAAAATGTGATGTGTTTGCCCCAGTAAAGAGGTATCCCAGGGAAGGCTGGTATCTTCCTTACCCTATTGCCACTGAAATTGCACATTCCACTGAATAATCACAGAATTCAGTGTGCTTTGGGGAAATAAAAGCAATCTCCATGGAGCATTGCTTTTGTTACAGCCAGAAGAGGTCATCAAGATGATACAAATCTATACATTCTCCATGTCTTCTTCTGGATGCCATGAGAAAATGATATCTGAAGGGAATTTTTCTAAATTAAGTTTATGAGGGGATGGGCGGGAGGCAACAATAAAAATTATGCCTGCAGAACACTTGGGGTTTTTTTCTGTGTAATCACTCAACAAATTCATCTCAAACCAGATGTTACTGGAAGAAAAATAATTTATCAGTCAAAAAATGTTAAAAAACACACATGCACACACTTGTTTGTGTGTAATGTTGCAGCATTACAACCCTGGTAACGTCACAGGAAAACCAGGAGAAGTCACTTACACTTTGGCTCATCTGTAGAAAACCAACAGTGCACAATTTCAGAATAAATACCTTTCTCCACTGTCCTGCATGCGAAAAGCCTCAATTGCACAAATGCAAACCACTGTGTTTCAGCACAGCATGCTTAAGTATGCACATCTGCAATACCCTAAAATGTACAAGAGTTAGAAACAGTACTTACTGTGGGCAAAGCAACTCCATCTTCTCACAGAGGGATTGAATGTAAACAGTGCCAGTCTTACGACTGCGGAAGGACAAGTAGTCCTCCACTGTAGCCATGCCAATCAGGATGTCAGCCTTATCAGGAATGGAGGTCAAAGGACTAGCATCCACCTCAGGATGGCCAGTAGAGTCTGGTTCTACTGTAACAGATGGATGATGTACAGAGCCTTGGCAAGCCTGGATGATAAACACCTTGGGTTTGCCAGCAAGAGAAGGACAGTTAGTTCCAGTGAAGCAGGAGACTAAATCTTCAATATTTACGCACTCATCATCAACACCTTTTATTTTGCCTTTTTCACCATGGGAGAAAATGAAGCACACAAAACAGTCCATATTTCTATGATCTTTTTTGCTGTATTCTTTAACTTTCTCATATATTTTTTTTCCTTCTAGATTCATGCATTCATCTGTCTCAAACTGAAGCCACTTAAAGACCCTCTTCACAGCCTCTGGGGAAAAATCAGAAGGTACTTGTTAAACATACACAGTGACAAGGAAGATGCTGAAACATCAGTGTCTGTGTAGTAGGTCAGATATTAGCAGAGGTGTCCAGATTCCACCAGTAAAATCACCTGACTGGCTCTTAGCCTGCCAAATCCTATTAGAAAAACCCAAATGCTTAATTTGCCTATTTTTTTTAAACACAACTGAGTTAAGCATCATGCTATCTAAAACAAAAACAGGTTTCAGATTCTATGTTGTATTTGTACAAATTAGTGAAGTTTATTGTGTTAAAGCAAGCTTTAACTATGCATTGCATAGTAGTCTCAGATGCCTAAGAACACTTGGCAAGTTAAAAGAAGTGCCACATCTTTAGAATGACAAATTCTGCCACTCAAATGAAGTAGGTCCCTCATTCTGTGAGAATGGTCGATGCAGCAAGAAGGAAGTCAGAGCAACCTGCTCACAAATGCTATGAAAACTTCTTGGGAAATCACCTAATTGTTGTGTGGGCAGAGAGAAAGTAGCTGGGAAGAAAGCAGCCTGTAAATGGGCTGGATGGAGTTAAAATATCCATGACATGTCCTTTCAGGAATCTGATTTTACTTTTTTACTCTTGTTTATCTTAAAAGTGACTTGCAGGAAGACAGGCTTTAAGGAAAGTTACAGAGCATTTTTTTGAGCATTGAAGAGAATTTGAGGATTTAAAATGTTTTTCTATGATAGCTAAGAACTAAAAAACAATCAAAAATGGGAAAGGTGGAATAATAATCACTTTTTCATTAGTTACATATATAACCAATTAAGACAATGCCTTTTTCCTAGAACAAAAAGTAGATCCTTCTTTAAGCCATCAGCTAAATGCTGGAAGTGGTATATTTCCAATTGGTACAGCGACTCACTCCAGTCTCTGGAGACCAAGGAGTACCATGGACATGACTCTTCTTCACAGCAAAGATTAAGTAATTGTTTTGGAGAATTATCAGAGAAAAAAAAACAAACCAGTAATTGAATTTAAAAAGGACTTACCTCCATCTTGCAATGTTCCCTCTCTATTGTTATGTGGATTTTTAAAAATGTGGTTGTTAAGAATTAAACAGTAACCATGGGGGTTATTTTTCATCTTATATATTTTTCCATGCTGCAGAAACAAAAAAAAAACCAAACAGATAGGAAAGTAGAGCCAAGCATTCAAAAGAGAACTACACTATATACAGATTGCTGGTCCATTATTATCTAAGCACAAAAAAAGAATCACATAGGCCAAGAAACAAGAAAGGAAAAGCCTAAGGATACAATTTAGCTACAGAGGAGAAGAATTTGCATTGTCTCCCTGAACCCCTCCTTCTCTCTCTCTTCTGTCAGGATATGATTATGACATGGGAGAAAGGATATAGGAGCATAAATTTGCATGTGCATAGGAAAAGTTCCTGCACCCCACCACTTCCTCTGAGGGTCCTTGTGTGATTCCAGTGAGGTAGCAGCTTCTGCTATTCCCTTCACGTCTATCCAGGAGTATCCTGGCCAGGACTTTAATGTCCATTATCGTTAAGATTGGTTTTCTTCACTCAACTGTTCATTCATTTCTTACTTAAAAGGTTGCTGACAACCAGGTCACCACAAAGAAGTCTTGGTCTTGTTTGGAAAAATATGAATTGTTCCAAGGCCTACATATAGAGCTAGAACCCCTCCATCTTGGCTGTTCCACCTGCTTAGTGTTATGAACTTATGCTCCCTCTCCCAGGAGATGAATAAATACTTTAAAGGTAATCTTGAGGTATTTCTCACCTGGTTTGCTGCCTCTCCCTCTGCTCCTTGTTTCTCTGGATGCACAGACACAGACACAGGATAACGGACTTCTTCCCTAGAATAATTTTCTAAGAAGGAGAAGATAAACAAAACATTTTAGAACTAAAAGGATAAATCTTCTGCTGTATTTCAGTACTCAAAAGCCAGAACAAGGAGTGAGGTGGAGGGGGTTTTCACACCAGTGAGACACCAGCATTTTGCAGAGCTGGGCCAAGCATGGCTCCAGTTTCACAGACTACTGGTTATTATAGAAGCCATGCAGACCTGTGCTCCATTGCCTCTCTGCTCTTCTACTAATAGCAAGATACAGATAATAAAAGGTTGAATGTGAGTAGTCATCCCAGGCAAGCCATTCACCAGCACCTCCACTGTGGGATATATAAGTGAAGGAGGACATTCATTTTTCTACTGTAGTACAAAAATTTGGTCCATTTAGAACCAGATTCTGAGGCTACTGTCTCTTCTCTAGAGAACTTTGCTGTGTGAGTGGATGCAAGGATGCAAAATACCAGCATAATGAAAGATCTCCTCAGAGCACTTACTGGAATACAACTTTCTGAAAAAAGTGAAGAAACTATTAAGTCCATTACTCTAACCAAGGAAACAAAAATCACAGTACTCATTTTACCAGTTAGAAAAATTTGTTTAAATGAAATTTAATTGTCAGGGCAATAAGCACTACACAACATGCTTTTTTTCTACTTATCAAGAGAACAAAATAATAACAATACTACTAGAAAGCTATTCCCCTGACACGGGACTTGCTTGTATTAGCCTCCCTGGGCAGTTATCTTCTGCTCTTTTAGAGACACCAGCAGGAAGATATGCAGCTTCATAGCTTTGCAGGGTACTGCATGGGCTGTTTAAATGTATCTGAGAAAACTCAGGTTCTGAGCCATTCAGAAGGAAGTTGCTATTGAGTGAGGCATCCTGTTTCCCAAAGAACACCCAGTTGTGATGCCAGAAAGCACCACCTCAGCTGAAACAGTCGGGTTATACTGAAGTCCTTGAAATTTCCCAGCTGGTAACAGAAAGCTACACTTTAGCCAAGTGACTGTTTTTAGGGACTTTGACTAAGAGCAAAGGGCCCGGCTGACAGAAGAGTGCTGACAATCTCCCAACACAAGTTTCCCCAAGTCAGCTGTCACTTTGTGTCTCTTACAGTGACTTGGAAGTTATGCTGGTCCAAAACCAGCATCACACTTTTTCCTGAACAGATAAATTGCATTTTAGGTGAAGAAAAGGCAGAAGACCATTTACAAGGCACAGAACATACTTCAAGGACAGATACAAAAATCCGTTATGGGATAATGAAGTATTTTCAGAAAACTTCAGAAATCATAGCTGTCCAGAGCTGTTCTGCCTAACCTAGGATACCATAAGGTCTCTCCCTTATGGCTGGACTTCTAAGCTGCCAAGGATAGAGCCATAAAACCCACAAAAAACTCCAGGTCTCTTTTTATAGAGTAGATTAAATAAATATACCTTTTTTTTTTTCTTCATAGGCATCAATTTTTTTCTTTATGTCAGCTCTAACTCTCTGGAATAGATCTTTCAGCACTGTCAGGTTATCTTCTTTAATTATCCCATTTACTTCCATTTCCAGAAAAACCTGCAACATTGACTGGTAAAACAGAAACACATAATTGAAACTCACCCAGTGACCTTTGATAACTGCAGTATCAGGCACCTCTGCCACAGGGCAGAAGACAACATCCTCATTCCCAAAGACTGACCAGCTAAAGACCTATTACTTTTTTTCTCCAAAACTCATTAAAGCAACAGTCAAGATGCAATGCAACTGAATAAACACATCATCACTAAGGTTAAAGCAAGACAATTAGAAATTGCCTATAACTAAGCTATCCTGCTTTGTTCCAGCAGTACAAAGCACGAATGAGGATAACAACATCCTGTTGTGCCTTTGTGTTCTGGTGAAGTGCTGCCAAGTCCTGTAGCTATGCCATTTTGCATTTGCTATTACAGAAAAGCTGTTCAGCACTAATTTTGTTTATTAAAGCTCCATCGTCCACCAAGCTGGAGGTAAATCTGCTGATTTTTTTCTCTGTGCCACAATACAAATATGGCTTTTAAGGAAGGTGCTTAATAATACCAAGAACTTTTATAACACAGCTCATTACAAATATTAAACTAGCTTGCCCAGCCTCTTATTACTTTTGGGGGAAAGTTGCCAATATGTTGCTACTCCAAATTACAATAAAGATGAAAATTTACCCAATGACACACAAAAATTTGTGGTTGAACTCACATTTGAACTTGATTTTCTGTCTCCAAAACATTGTTTTTCCTTTAGCAAACATCACTCTTCTTAGGTATAGCATATGTCTTATGAAGACATTTGTCTTATAAATGCCAAACAAAGATTAAAGGAAGAGCATGATGGATTTTGCAAGCAGACAAGATTAAGGGGACAGGTGGTGGAGAGAAAATAGAATCACGAGAGCAAAAAAAAGGCAAAGATACAATGCAAAAAGTGAGGATCCATTCTTCACACAGCAGCTATTAGCTAACATCACATTTCTTTCAAACCAGATTTTCATGACAGCAGACTGCTTTCTCTTTCCTCCCTTCTTACAAGAACTAGAGAATTCTGAATTAGCCTTGCAAAAAACTCAAGAGCACTTTTCATACAGCATTTTCCTGGAGCTTGTTCTTTGGTAAAAGTTTTTGGAGCAGGAACTTCACACTTGCGACGTCTTCTGGAGTCAAGTCCTCTGCAATTCTGTACAGCAGTTGCCTGACAATAAAGAATAGAGTAAGAATAGAGTGACCTTCAAGAAAGCTATAAGAAGTAAACACCACAATTAAACATTTGAACGGCAAAATGTAAAACTCCCAATGGCAGGAATTCATATGTAATACAGTTATACTGGGATATTCACAAGGCAACAGTGCAGACAGTGCAGAAAAGACAGGTGACACTGAACTGTTGCATCCTGCATGCTCCTGTGTTTACCTGTAAGCTGACACCTGTGCCCTGCCCAGGACCTGCAGCTCTTTCTCCATCTGGACCCGGCTGGAGCCCAGGTGGGCAGCCAGGAGGTCGATCCGATTGATCTGGTAGAGCAGCTCCTTCAGGAAGGACAGGTTCCCCACCCCAATCATGTCTTTCTCCTGTAGCACTGCAAAGAAGGCCTTGGGCTCCTGGATGGCTTCCAGCTTCCTCCTGGGGACATGCTCCAGGCAAAGGAATTTAAGAGCTTCCAGTTCATCTGTGACCAAAGCCTCAGAAACTTCAAAAAGCAGCTTGAAGAAGTCTCTATTCATTTCACATTAGGATTCGGATCTAAATACAACAAATCAACAGCAGTTGGTTTCATTTGTCAGCAAGATTAGTGCAACAACACGATTTATATAAGGGACATCACATCACGTAGAATAGCCCAAAATAAAGTTATATAACAAAAACAAAATAAATACATGCATTCAGAAGTATTTCAATAGAGAGAGGCTGTCTTGCTATCACAACTTTGATGCTTAACTCTTTCAGTTCTCTGGACTTAACAAAGAATATTAAAACCTCTGTGCTAATTGACATTAGCAAAGAAAGATCATTCTTGCTTCCTATGGTGTGTCTAGACAGTGAGAAGTACCAGTGTACAGGATGCACAATCCTGGCAGGCTGCTGCTGGTTTTGTTCAGGTTTGGGTATTTTGGAAGCTTGATACCATTTGGGAGAAATAGCCACTTGCAAGACTGAAATATGCACTATGTAATAAATGAGACTGGCAAATTTTACACCATAACAAAGCTTTTATATTGTAACAAGACTAAGGCCATATGAGTATAGCTACTCTAAGCTATCTGGCTTCTGTTTTTTTTATACTGCTGCTGGTCCGCATGCCCGAAGCACCTCTTACTGTTTTGGTTTATCTGCATCAAGTAAAACTCAGTTCCCAGCTTTCAATTAAATTGTAATATTAAAAGCAAATACAGATTACATCAACCCTTTTAAAAAGGCCAGAAGAATTCTTATCAAACTATCTCTGTTTCATACTGAGCATGGAATACCACCTCCTATCACCTCCACTTTCTCCATCAGCTTTAGAAATATTAAACTTGGCTTATGGATTCAGCTTTTGAGCACAAGAGGAAGTCAGAAAATACCAAGCTTTCCAGCTATCTCCTCCTGACACTTAAGGAACCTGCCACCACTGATGTGACAATCCATGGGCATGTCGGTGTCTGTTATAAATTCTTGTCAAGCTGAACAAAGACACCAGACAAGTCAGGAGCTCTCATTGTTTGATTCTTAACTGTGGCAACCAGCCCAATATTTAAACTCAAAAGGTATTGGCTAACATGCCCTTAAATGTATACAACGTACTTCCAAAAGAGCAGAGGCTAACAAGCCCTTAATTTTGTACAGTACACTTCACAACTCCCACAACAAACTCCTCAAAAGGTGCTGGCTCACGAGCCACAACACCCAAAGGTGCTGTCTTGCAAGCCACGTCAGTACTACACAAAGGGGCTGGCTGACAAGCCACAAAAATATCCACGAGCTCCTCCCTCCCACAACAAACTTCAAAATGGAATATGGGGTAAAATATTATGGCTGTGCAAGCCAAGAAACAGAAGAATGCAAAGAATATCCCCAGTCCTTAGGTCCTGTGTTGGTGGTGCCACATGGATAGTCTGGAGATGGAGAGAGAACAGAGAGGGCATAAAGGGGTGAGGGGATGCGTGCCCAATCCGCCCCATCCATGTCCTGTGCGGATAACCTGGACCATGACCATTATTTAAATTAGACTTGTGCATTTTGTTCACGTGGGCACAGCCAGCCTCTCCCAGGAAGTGAGCTGGGCTGGGGATGGAGCACGAGTGTCAGGGCAGAGCGAGGAGCTGGCTCAGCACAGGGCTGCCCCACTGCATCAGGACCCTCTCCCCTGATCACACCTCCCCTGTAGCAATGCCCAGAATGTTTGAGACAAATCAGCCTACAGCTGGCACTTAAAGGACCTGTCTCCACTTCCTTCTAGTAAGAGACCCATTTGCCACTTCAATTTCTCTGCCTTAGGTGTAAGACACCTGGGAATCTCTGAAGAGAAACTCTATAAATGCATTCAGAAGAGGTCTCTTGTCTTACAGACACTGGCAGTGGGAGACAGAAAAGTCGACAATGACAAGAGACAACTTCCTACTCCTACACTACTGCAATACTGTAATCCATTTTACTTACAGCTACTGCAAATGTTTCAGTAACAGCTGACTAATTGGTATTAATAATTAGCAGACTATTGTACTCTTCTTTCCTCCAAGGACCACTCTACAGCAAAGGAGGTTTTTGTGGCATGCCCTTGGTTGGCATTGTGTGAGTTAGCAAGAGTGAATGTACAACTGAATCGTAAACTTTTGCATTTCAAGTAAACTGGTAAAACAGTGAAACATGTTGTGACATAGCACATACAATTTGTGTTCTGCCTCAAAATACTGTTTTCTTTAAATCCACTCAAACCAAACTTTTAAACAGGCAAGAATCCATATAATTCAGCCCATATAAATGAGTAGTATCTGAATATGCTTACCCTCACAATTCAATGATTACGTGATTTTATATTTCTATAACCACACATGAAAGAATAATATTTTCTTGTAGGTAGTTATGAAGTTATCTTCTTTCTCACATAAATCATGTCCTTCATTTAAGATACAGGACATATTACTTACAAAAGTAAGTCTTTCTTGTAAAGGGAATTTTCATTTTATTTCTCAAAGGCTCTAAGTTTCAAAGGCTCAAATTATTGCAGTTAGAAGAGATGTACCACCTACATATTACATTTAAGCCTGTCTGTAATTACAGGGAGCACAATTAAAACAATATTTAACTGCCACTGTCTTTTTCTCCCAGTTTGCTAACTTAAAGATGCAACTGATACAAGTAAAATTAATACTAGTATTAATAGTAATAGTAATTTTAAATCACTTCCATGGGAGGACAACTCTGAAGAAAGTGAGACAGCCAGTCTGAAGTTGCAGGAAAAGTCTGCCTTTTTTTTACGATACTGTATTGTCACATGACTTCCAAGAATTATGTTACAGTGGACTGTAATGCTTAAAAAGCAGGTGATCCCTGATTCAGCTATTACACATTTCCATTTTCAGAGAACTGATTGTTACAGAACTTGTGAGAAAAAAGGTAAACAAGCCATGAAGTAATCAGGTTTTGCTTTTGTTTTATGCCAACAACTAAGTAGCATATGTAGTGCTTTCTAGCATAGAACACAGCTCAGCACTTTTGCTCTCATATACAAATCCTAATTAAGACTGAGATGGCTGAAACGACATCTTTTCATTTAAAATATCTCAGTCCCACTGCCCTGCTGTCACCTGCTCTGCCATGACTTACACCCTTTCTCTGAAGTCCCTCTACTCACCCCTGTTTATTTTTAACAGGAAGATATTTTTTAAATTAAGAAAAAATCCAACTATTAGCACCAAATTCCGTAGTAGCACTCAGTAAATGTAGGGAAATCAACAACTAAACATTCTTCTGAAATTATTTATATAATACACTTCCCCATTTACAGGAGAATTTGAATATAATTAACTTTTTACATCTTCGCTCCTTTTAAAGTAAAAGCCTTCAATGAAAAGATTCCCAGCATGCAAGTCGCCAAAATCTTCCATGCATCAGGAAATAAAAAAGCACTCAGTATGGCTACCAGACTCTCAGCAGACCCTCAAGGCAGCATTATGAAGAGTTAGGAGTGCTGAAATTTGATAAAATTTTGCAATGCAAACAGTCGTTCATTGATTTCAACCTATCTACCTTTACAAACTCAAAATTATATCGTACGCTTTGATAGAATGAGGCATACAAATTCCTCCCAAAAGGCACACTCTAGTAACAGATCAGAAAACCTTGTTTCACTGGCAGGAATTGTGTCATCATCCAAAGGCTGGGAACAGCACAGAGGAACACCACAAGCACTCTTTCACGTTCAGGTCCAAAATGTTTGTCTCTGTGTCATTCCAAGTCTCAGCATCTCTTTCCCTCCATAATTTCTTTTGTATCTTACCTGAACCAAGACCTCAGTTGCAGTCTGAAAGAGCCACCGTGCCACGATATGCACTGTGACTATCAGATAATGGCTTCTCCTCTCAATCAGCAGTTTGAAGGACCACCCCTTTTGGCGCTATTCGTTTCACTTTTGAGTTCTTCCTTTCTCGCCCTTACTGGAAATGTTACTGTCCTTTCGTTAAATTAGTCTCTCTCATTTCCCTCGGCTCCCCTCCCCTCTGGTTTCCTCCAGAAAAGTGACTTTTTCCTTGTACAGCTTGCCAAAAATTTATCTCCCTAGAAAGGGTGATCTTGAGGAAGGAAAACTGCTGCAGCTCCTGCCTGCTCAGCAGGCGTAGCGATACCTGGCACAAGGCGGGACACGTAGCTCCTGCACAAAAATGACACGAGGAATAGGTTACCAGAAAACTTGATTACCACTTTAAAATCGTGATATTGCCAAGACAGCAACTTCCCTAGGAGACTTTTAATACTAGTTCCACTTAAATCTATCTAAGTCTATACAGGGGCTGCACAAGAAAAAGCAACCCGTCCTTAATTCTTGTTTGTAAAGACAGATTTGTCTTTACAAACGAGCTGTGGGTCTGCTGGTAGATAAAACTAGCACTGAGAGATAAAAGAAACAATGGTAAGGATTCCACTGATTGATGAAAGGAAAAAAGATATTTGCCTTTACAAACAAACTGTAGGTTTGCTGATAAATAAAACTGGGTATTGAAAGAGGAAATAAACAACGGGGAACAAGATTCCATAAGAATTAAAAATTAAAAGGGAGGGTTATACATTAGAGGGGAATCTTAGGTATCAGGCATTCTGGGAAGTCTGTACCTCTCAAGGACCTCAGACAATGGGGAAAGAGAGAAAGAAATAGCTGGGAAATTGGAATGAAAAGGGGGCTGTGTCCTCCAAAAATCTGAGAGACCCCAGGGGAATGCCCCATGGCCTCTCCCTTTATTTGAATAAAGTAAAAGGACCCCTCTGTCTCCTTTTGGACATAAACCTCTGGTGTTTCTGGATTAATTTTCCTGACACCTAGAAGACTTTTTATACCAGTTCCACCTAAATCTATATAAGTCTATATAATAATATATTATAATTAATAATAAATATAATAATTATAATAATCTATTATAATAATTATAATCTATGATATAAATCCATATAAGGGGCTGCACAAGACACAACCCTTCCTTAACTCTGTAGGTGGAGAGTGCACACATGCATGGGCCTGCAAGCCTCAAAAGCAACCAACCACATTTGCTTGTTTGTTTGTGATTGGTTTCTTTCTGGCATAGTTCTGTGTCACTGGAGTTACAGGAAAGGTATACAGTGTGGGCAGCAAGGAGTGATGAATATCTAAGTTGCACAAAACCGACCCACCCTCCCCAAGAGTTTCAAACTTCCATCTCACAATACACTGCAGGTGTTCACACAGAAATTCCCAACTGGCTGGATGGCAGCTGCACTTCTAGCTCCAGCCTGCCCTGCCTTTGGGCTGGTTCCGACATGCACTACTGCACACAGCCCTCGACATACACAAGTGAAATACTCACACTAAGTAGTCCAAATCAGGGTAGCATAAACTTTGTTTAAACAAACTTCTTAAGAACAAGGGTAACTTTACCAGTCTTTCACACTTCACAAGTGTGGAACCCTCCCCCCATAGAACTCAAGGCTCAATAAGCTCAGACTCGTCTGACTGCCTTTACCTACCTATGTTTTCACCAGATATTACCCAGGCAGAAGTCTCTACAAAGAATGCAAGAGAGCACAATGACATTCCCTGCGTACCAAACTAAAAATGAAAACAAGATCCCACAAAACAAAGTCAATGGTTACTCCATACTGGTAAAAATTCATTTGTTTCCTAAACATACAAAATGAGTGCATCAAGTCTGAACGGTAGCTGCAAGCCAGAAACATCACGATTCCATCCCAATGTTATACATTCCACTAAAGGATGAAACACTTTTCTTATCTGTGGCATAAATGTGACATTAAGTGTGGCAGCCATGCTAACTCAGAAGACTTAAAATGCAATGGGTCACACAAGCACCACTTCAGTATCATAAAGGGATGTGATGGTTTTGCATTAATTGATGAGGTGAGGAGGGAAGAAGCCATCCATGGAAATTAACTTGGTGAGGAGGGAAGAAGCCACCTACAGAAATTATTTTGTTGACAGAAGCTGCTAAGAGCTTCCTCTGTGCCTGGAAAAAAACAATAGCTGCTAGCTCTGAGAACTGACAACCTATTAAACCATTTAGAAGCTGGGTCTGCCTCTGTGAAGTCTACATTTTATAAACAGGCAAGCCTGGGAAATCCCTCTCTTGTTTCTGACCTCAAAAAGTAACTGGGCTCTGGAGGGGCGGACCAGAGTTAAGTTTTGAGCCTGTTTTGCCCTCCTTCTAATTCATATCTCATAACAAGAAATGAGTAAATGATTCTAGTAGATGTACTGATGATTTTAGCTGGCTCTAAACCCACCACATTATTTAATACATTAGCCAAGAAACTCAACAAACCTAAACCACCACTAAAAGGGACCATAATGTTTTGGAAAACTGGCTGCATTTCAATTGTCTGTATGATACAAAACTCCCCTCCTAAAAATAGGGTAAGCTAGAAATTGCACCCAATTGCACCAGACTATTCTCTTTCCCATCTTCACCTTAAGGTACTGCTAATCATATATAACAATGAGCATTTTGATACAAGTTTCACTTCAGCTTAAACCCTGAAGCAGTTAAAACCTCACTGATTCATGCAGCCCAGCAAAGTGCAGGAATCAGTCAGAAACAAGGATAAACCCTCACCCCAATACAAAATTTTCATCTCACCAAGCTCTTAAAAAGAATGATTTTAATGCAGTAACAGAGGAAAGACACAGGCATACATAATAAATGCTCATAGCAAAACAACATGGCATTATTTCAGTTTACTCACAAAATTCTGTCAGCAGCTTAGTCCATAGCAGCCTTCTCAAATTGGCTGCATTTTAGATCCTAAACCAATAAATGCTAACTAAAAAATGTAATGCTCACCAAAATTAATCTGACTGCTCTATTTCATAGCATGCAAATCTTCTACCCTAAATTTTCTCAGAAGTGATGGGGAAATAACAGTTCATAAGGTTTCACAGAAAGAATAATAAGCAGCATTTTGGTTTTGAAAAACTTCATTGTACATGAAGCTCATGTTAGCTATTTGAGGGTGTAAGTGTGCACTGTGGAACAAATTGCTGATTTCAGTTGGTAACTGGTTCTTTATTAAGTTAAATGTAATTTTCATTAGAGATTGAAGAAATTCTTTTTCACTTACTCCTCAAGGTTTTGTCTCTTCATTCCCACTTTTTTCTCTCTATGAACATAGCTAGTGGATCTAGAAACAGGATTTAAAATAGTTAGCCTGCAAAATAAAACATGATGAGTCTAAACCAGACCATTAATAATCCTGGTTTAAATATGAAAACATACATGCAATCCCTATGCTGCTATGATACCTCTTGTATCTGCAGCCTTTGCAGGCACAAAAATGCTTAACATGACAGAAGTGTGGTTCTTCTGACACTGATAACTCTGAATACATAGATGATCTAAATAGCTGGTACATGGATTGTTTTAATTGTGTCTCCTCCAGTTTCACAGCTTGTTAGACAAAAAATTTACGAGGCCTTGCATCATAGCTAACAGATCCTCAGGGTTTTGGCTAATTGTCTTAAAACAGGTAGTGTGATGAAGTGCATTTAAATGAGATGATAAAATGATGTGTTTTAAAAGCCTCAATGTTGCTCTGAAGGAGGAGGGGCCATAGGTATTGGGAATATAAGTTTTCTTGTTAAGGTATATGCTGGTTGGGGCATTTGCTTCTTTGTCCGTGAAGGGTTATCACGTTTGGCCACATCTTCATTAACTTTTGTAAGAATTGACAAAATATCTTCACCCCTACAGACAGAAGGAGAGAAAAAAAATAAAAATAATTAGTTATTAGTGAGCAGATGGCAATCCACTAAACATCTCCCTGATCAGAGGGAAGATAGAGTATGAACATTTAACACACAAAAAAGAAAAGATACTTTTCTCCAAATTTCTCTTTTGTCCTCATCTGGGCCATATTAAAAGCAAAAACCTTTTCTTGCTCTGTCTTGCATAATTCAACCAATAAATAGTGAAATAAAATATTTTTACCTATCACTCAAGAAACTGTGCTGTCTTAAAGATTATAGATGTGAGGTTTTGAGTGTTTTTTCACAATAAACTTCACATTCTACAGATTACATGTATGGTACTCATAGAATTAATGTAAATTTATCAGTTTAATATCGTCACTTTAACTAATTCCATCCACTTTAGAACATGGTTGGGTGGTCCTAGATGAACTACCTTTGGAGAAGAAAAATCAGAGCACAAAGCTAAGTATTTACCTTGGTACCAACAACTGCAGATTGCTGCAAAGGTCCTGAATATACCAAGCACCCTCTTCAATGTGCCGAAAAGCGACATATCCGTCAACTGTGGCCATACCTAGGAGGAAATCAGCATCTTCGGGAATACTTTCATAAAGAGAAACTCTCTCTTGCATGGAAGACAAAACAGAAGTTGTTCCATCAGTATCAACATAGACAGGGCACTGTATATTGTTGCCCTGGCATGCCTGAATAAAGAAGAGTTTGGGTTTTCCAGCCAGCTGGGGACATTGTTTGGCAGTGAAGTGGGACGTAAGCATGCGGATTGACACAAGTTTGTCATCTGTCCCATAGATTGCTCCTGACTTTCCATGGGATAGAATACAACATATAAAGCAGTTCCTATCTTTGTGATCTTGCACATGCTGCCAAGTTTCCATGAGATTTTTAATATCCCCAGATGTCTGATCTGTGTAAGTCCTCACATCCAGACCAAGCCATGTGAATACTCTCTTCAGTTGCTCTGTAAATAAATGAAAGATAAAAGGAAAATTTGAGGCAAGAGAAAAATATTTTATGATGTCACCACGCCAGCTAATCTTGAGGGGAGAAAGACCTTACACCTTGTCTCTACTGCAGATTCATCCTCATACTAGTACCAACTAAAGGTTAACTGGAATAAAAAAAAGATGGCATCAACTCAAACACAGAGCTCCTGGATTTTTCTAGACAAGCTTCAGAAAATAGTGCTTACACTGTCATTGTAAGTGAGCACGCAAATGACACTTGAAAACACAAAGAATCTGCCCTTTCCCAGTTTAAGATAAGATCTTTCAAAACCTTCCTCACATCATTATTTTCCAGTTGCAGTTTTGACTAGTAAGAGTTCCATTCATAAAAGATAGAGAAAACAGAACAAAGAAGTATGCACAGAGTTGCTTGATTACGGAATTTTGCACTATATCAGGTAGAATGATAGTTTAATTTAGTTTAATTTTAGCTCTTTACTATAGCTGTAAATAAAGAATAAGTAAAAAGTGATTCTTAAAATTATTCAGGAATAATCCAACTGAAAAACCCTGTGGTTACTTGTCCTTTAACCTCTCCTCCCCCAGGATACACAAATGATATCTATTTGACACATATCAAACATTTTACTCTTTTAGAATATTAACTAACCATAGACAATGAAATATAGGGCTACATAATACAGGGGAGAGACACTAATCATCCAATAATCTCATTTCCATAACTTACCAGCATCTTTGCAAGAACCCTTCCTCTGAGAACTATTGAAGTTAACATTATTAATAATGAGACAAAATCCTCTGTGTGGCCCATCCATTTTGTAGCTTGCCATAATCTGTAGAAAAGAGAAGAAAAATGCTCACAGTGTCAATCCATTTATTCAACTCACTCGTATTTCCTTAACCTATCTCAAAATTGGCATCCAGGAGTTAGAGGCACCTAAGACTCTGGGCTATTTTTGAACATCTGGAACTCAGTGGTGACTCCTTGTGTAAAAAAACACCAGTGAAACTCCAAGCACACTGTCACTATCCTATCAAACTGCAGAAGAAGACTTTAGCAGCTGGGTTCTCATCTGTATGCAAAAGGCAGGATTCAGCAGCCAAACTGCAACTGGAGTTGGTGAAGGGGACAGAAGACCCCAAATGTTTCCTATGCCGAAACAGTATTTTAGCTTCATGGCAGAGGGATCACAGTGAAACTATAGGATGTTAGACATCTGAGCTGGGTTTTTTTGAGCAGTAGTGAACACCTGGAGCAGGTGATTCAAACTGATCCACTGGAAAAGGATGCAAGTAGAACAGAAATCTCAGAAGTGCATAAACCTACCACACTACAAGTTTTTTGGTTAAGGTGATTAAAATGACCTCTTACTGTTAAAAAAGGAACATTTTTAAAGCTGAAAAGTACCAAAACTTCAAGTACCATGTATTTAAGTCCAACCTTGGGTTGAAATAAAAAACTCCATCCACTGGAGTCCTTTCCTGCTCACTAGAAAGCAATACTCACCTCCTTTTGTGCATTTTAGTAGGACAAAATGAAGACAGCACTCCAAGTTCCTTAAACAGCTTTGCAGCAGTCCAAACATCAGGCGATAAAAAGATGTTACAGCACAGAACTTGAAGAAATGAAATAGCTATAAACAAATGGAGCAACTTGCTCCTTCAATACCCATGTTCATCTCAAAGAAAAGGCCAGAGGAAGAATTGAAAGGATATACTGCTGTGGCTAAAGAGTGCATATAAGGCCTCTAAGAAGGGATCTCACAAAAGAGATCTTTTCTCATGTACCAAGACCTCTGCAATAGCTTTCTAAAAACTCTTGCCTCCTTTTAATCCTTCTAACAAGGGCTTTGCACGCTACCCCTTATGACTTCTAATTTCAAGATGCCCTGAGGCCTTTTCTATGCCAGATTCAAAAACTGAGAATTGTGAATCTTCATTTGTCTCTGTATCTTGCACATTCTACTGCCATCTCCAAAATGCACAACTTAGACAAATGCAAAATGTTTTGCCTTTATCAAGAAAGTAAGTACATGCACTGATGTGTGAATAACTTCAGAGGTATTATAGCCATTTTGCCTACAACACACCTTTCAATACTGCTAAATTTCTGGCCTCCAAGGTTAAAATATTCTTTGAAACATTACAATTTAGCAGTCAAGTCAAGAAACTTTACAAGACACACAGATATCTCACAAGTTCTTGCATGACAAATGCTGTTTGAGAAAGGAAGAAAACCTCACACTCCCAGGTATTCAAGAAGGATTTAAGAGATTGTTTCAAACCTTGGATTCATTTTCTGCATTGCTGAATTCTCCATTCTGCTTCAGGTTTAGTTCAGGGAAGCCTTGTGTAAAATTTGCTACCATGTTATCTAGAAAAAAACCCAGCACAGATACTTATGAAGATAAAACCAATATTCATGGATGCAGCAAAAAGGAGTTTAGCTACAATACATCACTTTTTGTATCTGAAATACTGTTTCACTGAAAAGAATTATTCCTCCATACAAGATAGTATGGTCATGTTCAGTGGATCTATTCTGAACATTTTCTGGTTATTTTTATTATATTTATTTTTGTGACAAAGGCAAGGCTTCCATTTGCATTGATATTGCAAAATAAAGATACCCATGGTACAAGGACAGATTCTACCCAAGACATTCAAATGAATTTTTCATCTGGAAATCAGCTTAGAAATTACCTGCATTTAAGAAGAATCTGCATGCTTACTACTGAAGTTGTCATTTTTATTTTTATTTTTTTTCCTCCTGAATCACTGATAAATCTCATTTTTTTAAATATAAAACCAGAAATCATCTATGTGTTCATAGCCCATGTATGAGACACACATGCACACACAGTTTGTCTTGCCAACCTATTAGCAGGCAACTGCCTTTATGCAGTGCACATGCACAGATCACAAAGTGCCTTTTACTGGACAGTCATCATCACCTCAATACTATTAGTGGGGAAATGGAGAAGTGGGACATAACTATAAGTATATTTTCAGTTTCCCAGACTGTTCTGTATGTGCTGGGCTGCCCTGTGTGGTCTCAGATATTTCAGCATATCCCTGTATTTCAGGGATTCAGCTAGGAAATAATGCAAGCTAGGAATTGTTATGCCAGATTTATGCCACCCTAGCTCCTGTTTCAGCAATACACACATATGACCTTAAGTTCAACTGTCCAGACCCTAGTGGTCAAAGTGCTTCCTGCATTTTAGCAAACCTAGTCCTGGACTATGAATTTCTCACCTTTTGCCTTTTTGTAGCAGTCTATCATCTCCAGGAGATCAGGTGAAACATCCATAAAGATGCTCTCCAGTATCTGTACATTGTCTTTAGTTAACATGCCCCGCTTTTCCAATAAAATCAGCAAATCCAAAGCAGACTGACAGCCAAAAGGAGAGAGTAAAATATAATCATTGCTCCTTAGAAATCAAAACTTCCTTAGAAACCAAGCCCTGCTGCAAACAATCACATTATTATCTGCTTTGCTCCTGACCAACAGGGATCAGTTAATTTTACATCACTGTTAAAGCAGAAATGTTGCTTCATGGAAAGCCATTGGTTTTGTTTTTATTTGGTTTTGTCTTGTTTAAACAGATTCACCCAAACCATATTAATGACTTGTGGCTTCAAGAAGGCTTCAAGAAGGCTTCATTGCTGTGAAACAGTACCAATTGGTACAGCAGTACCAACTTCTGTCCAGCCATATGGACAGGAATCTCCCTTGCATATGGCTCAAGCAGGGCAAAGCTTTGATTTGTCACCTTTTTATAATCTGATGCTAGACAGTGAACTGTCAGTGATGACCTCGGCAAAAGGGACCAAATTCTACTGTCAACATCTTCCTTCTTGCTATCTCTATGAATACAACCAGCCTAGTTGCATATTATGCTCTGTTCTGCCAAACAATTCTAACACTTTTCCTATTTCCTGCCTTCCTTCTTCCCTTCCCACCATGTACACATTTGGCTCACTCCTCACATACAAGAGTTGTCCATCGCTTTGGAAGATGGTTATGCAGGAGGAGTATGATTTGCTTCAACATCTCATTGGTGATGTTCTCTGACAATTCATACAGCATCTGCCTGCAATAGAGATGCAGTGAGATAACAGTGGAACAGAGGGTAGTATAAAAACCAAAGGCAATCAGAATTTAAAAATGGAAAGAAAAACGGTGTGGCAAAGACAGCAGTTACGGAGGGAGGAGAATTCCATGGCAAGCTTACCTGTATGGAGATACTCTTCCCTTCTCATGCAGACGTTCTTGTACTTTCTCCTTGGTGTAACCAAGTTTCTCGAGCAAGGAGTGATACTTAATTCTGTATAAGAGTTCAGCTAGTAGGAAAGTGTCTTCTGCATTCAGATATTCTTGAGCCAAAAGAAGGTTGAAGATGTCTGCTGCTGACTTCACACCTTCTAGCTGACTGAGGTGGAGCAAGTCAGTACAGAGAAATTTTAAAGCTGCTACATCGTCAGTCACCAGATTTTCACTAATAAGGAGAAGCTGCTGATGGAACTTCAAGCTGACATCATTCTCCATGTTGCTAGAACCAACAGTCTCTCTGCCTGAAAGCAGAAAGCAAATACTAGTAACTCTTGAATCTTCTATACAGCAATCCTTCTACTAAAATTTTACCCAATAACTGGAAGCCCTGAATTACCTTTAATAAATAAAGGTGTTAAATAAATTTGAAATTTACTTCCTTCTCTAAAGACAAGACTACAGAAAAGACCAGATTTGGCAGAAGCTCTTAACAACCCAGTGTATAATTGAAGTTAGCCCTGCTCTGAGCAAAATACTGTGCTAGATGACCTCGAGGTCTGAATTTTCTTTTCTTTTAAACATCTTCCACATTCAGATTGTTGCTTCTATCCATTGTAACTGGGAAGAGTCCCTTGAGTAACTTATTACAACTATTAATGGAGATAGCACAGTGGTTCATGCATATTCCTTGATCTGCAGTCCAAGTGCTACTCGGTCTCTGGTTGTAGCATGCAGGTGTTCCTCTGTAACAAGGCTGACACCCAAGCTGAAGCTGTGGAATATCCATCCACATATGTAACTTGCTTCCAGGTGGCTTTTGACATTTGGCATAGTAAGCCTCCCTTACAAATAAATGCCAGTTAAAATGTAATAGCACTCAATGCTCAGTCTAAATAGGCTCTGCACGAGCAACTCAATCTTACTGAGGTTTAATAGCGACCTTCCACTACACCAGCTTCTTCCACGTAGCCTAGGCAGTTCTATGCTGCACATGGAAGGTTAAATAGGTAAGAAGGTGCTTCAGTGCATTCTGGCTGGTAGGTCTTCAATCTTTAGAGCAACTTTCCAGCTGGGCTCCAGTTCTTGCATCCAGCCCAGCAAGGGTTTCTACACGAGGCAGCGCAATCAGTGCAGGACCTGCTCGCTGCCCAGACTTGGTGCGGCTCACCCGCACATCCACAGCTGGGCCTAGCAGGCCCTAGCATCGACACAGAAAAATAACGAATCCGCATCTCTGATGTACGCTTTCAGATTTTACCTCAGAGAAGGAAAATCGTACGAAATAAGCAGGATAAGGATTGTAAAATTAGCTTTTACTTTTCTTTAGTTTTGCTGGAGCACTGCCCCAAGGGTTTAGATATAATGCAAAGCAGCGGATCGCCCTCAGACGCCGCAAGCTCAGCCCGCAGGCCCATGTGGAACACCGGCATTCCGGGGCCGCGTGGGCAGCCGGGAGCACCCATTCAACAGCGAGCGGAAGTTAGGCTGCGGGCTCGGGACTTCTCCTTCGCTCCCTCTCTTTTCAGCCCCACGCTTTGGTACCTCTTACACAGTACTCCAAAAGTCCAGTCCCGATCCTTCTCCCGGTAGCTACCCGAGGCGGCGGCTCGCGGCTCTTTCGCGGTTTGCCGCGGGCGGGGAAGGCGGCCCAGTGCCCGCCGGAGGCAAGAGGGCGGCGTCAGCAGCGGCGCGGAAGGTGAGATCATGGGGGTGCGAGGGAAGGAGCCGAGGCACGGCTGCCAGCGCCTTCCAGGGCTCTCGCAAAGAGCGGCGGCACGCCCTGCCCCGACGGGCAAGCCCCGGCTGGAGCCGCCCCACCCTCGGCCGCAGGGCCAGTGAGTTCGGGGAACGCTGCAAGGGATCCGGGAAAAAACTTCAGGCAGAGTCTCAGGTACGAAGTGCAAGACACGATCCGTAATTAGCCTCGCTTTTGCTACCAAGCTATTTTAAAGCAAGCTACATTGCAAAACGGCCTCAAAACATTTTAGGCACATTATTTTAATTTTTGTTTCTCCATTGGAAGGGAGCTTTAAGAGCAGTGCTTGTGGGAGAGGGCTGCAATACCATTTGTCTGTGGGTCTGTGTGTCCACTGGAGTAAATGGAGGAACAGGAAGGTGAGCAGACTCTGCTCAGTGTAGGCTTTTCGGTGCCTTCAGCATCTCCAGGGTCACCCATATCCCCGGAGACAGGATGGGAAGCATCTCTTTGCTCATGCCAGAAGTTGTCCAACACACCCAGAGCAGCCTAGTTACCTGCTGAAACTATAAGGCTTGCTGTCCTTTGTTAAGCCCGCTCGTTTTTATAGAGCTGTAAACTTTACAGGCAAATTTAGAAAGTTAGAGAGGTCTGCAGGATAAACAGACCAAGAATTTCAGAGTTATTCTATAGTGTAGGGGAAGACAGGGACAATCAGTCTGCATACTGCATACATTTTATTCAGAATATCAGATTGAAATCCAGCATTTGTATCAAAGTGTCTTATTGTTTTTAATACAGAAGCTGAAAAATAGTCCTTCTTTAAACCAGCCACAGAAAAGCTGTCAAATAATTTCAGTACAGATTTAATTAACAACTTTCTAGATGGTTATAACCACTTCCAACCTAGCAGCCATACACAGAGCCCCTTCCTTTTCCATTGAAAGGGTTAATTACATGAGCCTCTGGTTTTCAAAACAGCATTTCTGCATCATTTCTTAATGAAAGGGACATAGACTTCACTTACTGTGTCTTGCAGTAAGGCAAACATATATACTTCTTAACCCCCAAACCAAACTTGTCACGAAATTGTAAAAGCAGAATATATGCTATTGTTTAAATTTTCAGTAAATAGTTGCATTTAGCATCACTCAAAACCCCTTAACCAACCGATCCACAAAACATCAACCAACTCACCACATCGTTAGAATCTGTAAGGATAGCCACTATTGTTCTCACTTCCTTTTTCCTGTTTTCTTCTCCTTCCAATATTGATACTGTATCTCTCCTCAGAATTTCTTTCCCCTACTTGTTCTTCTCTTGATGCTCCCTACCATTCCCCTTCTTGTTTTTGCTTAAAATTTCCACATTTCTTTTCCTCATCTGCCTCCTCTTGGTTCCATTCTCCCTGCTTTTGGTTGTCTATAGGGCAGCAGAAGTGCTTGTCAAATGCAAAAGCTAGTAAGGGAAATGGGAAAGTGCAGTTAATCTGTGAAGATCACATTTATTATCATTACTTAGACATATGTAACTTGAAACGACATCTTATTTCTACAACCAAAGGAAACATTTGTTTCACTATTTGTTCCTTTAGTAGCCACCACAGGAAGTAACTTCTAAAATTCCAAATCTGTAATTTTGTGTCTCTTTTTCCATTAAAAAACTTAACCAGAAACCAAGTAAGGCACAGCAGGGCTTTGATTTTTTTTTTCCTGCATAGGAGACTATATCAGGAGTAAAAATTAAACATTTGAAAGTGGCCTACTTTATTGTCACTAAGTTCAGTGACAATAACCTTCAATACAACCCATCCAGGTTATACTGTTATACAAGTAGGTTAACGAACTTTTTGTTAGGCAGCTGCTACACTGGAGAAAAATTTTTGTATTTAGGACAATTTTCCCTTTTCTTCTTTCACAGGAACAAGAGCACTTGGGAAAAAAAATGAATAGAGGCATATTCATTTTCATGAGCAAATGCAGTGAGGGTGGGTTGTTTAACATAATCTAGTCTTAAAGGCTCATGGCTGCTACATACTACATTTAAGTTCAAATATTTTTAAGCGTCTTTTTACAACTATGCCTGGTGCAATGAGTGTGAATCATATTTCAGCTTTCACAAGACGTGTGCCAAAATCCCACATTTTTTAAACTGTGTGGCAGATTACTGTAATGTCCTGTCACATGTAGAGTCATTTTTGCATCAGCAGTAAACATACTGGCCCAAAGCACGGCAGACTGTCTCATTTGTTAACACAGAACCCCTGTGTGCTGTGGACAGTGCTAACAATGCAATCTTTAATGCAGCAATCAGATGGAATCCAGACTATTGAAAAGACCATCTCTCTCTCCCTTCTGTTTTGCTAATCTATACAGGCATGCAAGCCTGAACTTGTTAGCAAAGATCTGGCATTTCTGGGTAGGAATGTTCTCCTGAGACATTTGCCACTATTAGTTGCAGGGGAAAGTAATTAGTGTGTTTCAGTGGTTTGGGCTGGCTTGCATTTGTTTAACTACTAGGAGATATGTTAAAAACCACCAGTGAAACAATCAAAACACTTGTGCTTTTTCTTGGAAACCCATCAGCTATACAGTTTACATCTCTTTCCACTCTGTTTACCTGTTGTACTCAGTAGGAAGATATATTGCACTGCTACACAATAGCTACCATTCTCATCCAAGCTTTCAGAGACTACTGTATTAAAATATAAAATCTAGTGTCCTAGCACACTAAAATGCTTGTAAATTCTTGTGTTTGGAAGCAACAGGCATTTTAGATATACATGAAATAACAATGCATAAAGTGAAAGTATGCATTAAACTGTTTGCATCACAGCAAATGCTTCTGTTGCTAACCATCTCAGATATGTACTTTCTAACAGCAGTTAAGTGGAGAAAAAAAGTTTCTTCCTCAGCGTGTGCTGGAGCAGCAGCGAGTGCTGTCGGCTTGGGTCAGCGGTCGTATTCCAATCATAAACTTTTTTGTTCAGTTCCATATGGATAGCCAATATACAGAGTTTCCTGCAGCAACAAAAGCAAAAGCATTCCATAAGAGAATGAAGGAAGACACCATTTAAGAATTCACAAGCAAGAAGATAACTTCAGCATGGGGAGACTCAGCATGGGGAAAGTTTGCAATTTCAGTCTTTACTGCAGAGGCAAGACCTCTAAAACAAAGGGCTATATAAGCATTTTGAGACAAACTCTTGTGACCCAAATCATTGCTGTGATATTAATTATGCTGACAGGATGATCTGTGATTTCATGACAAGCCTTTAGGGCTTGTAAAAAGGTACTAAATGTCAGCACTGCAACTTGAATAACAGTTGTTAGTTCCCTTGTAGATCAGCTGTATAAATAAAACCTTTGTTGGTAAGTTATTTATACAAATATATCTGATTTTTGCACAGATTCCTTTTGATCTCTTTAAACAGAGAAAAGTTTTCTGACAGTTTAAATTCCAGATATCATAATGGCAATTAATTACCTCTGTGAGCAAAGGGTTAATTAAATTTAGAGAAAGTAGAAAATCCTTCCCTCTCTACTGCCTTTGTCTTGAACTTAAGCATTG
Organism: Anthoscopus minutus; assembly: GCA_013399455.1. Classification (NCBI taxonomy): domain Eukaryota; kingdom Metazoa; phylum Chordata; class Aves; order Passeriformes; family Paridae; genus Anthoscopus; species Anthoscopus minutus. Next base: position 117,740 of record VWYI01040043.1, on the reverse strand, counting down.
ACCATTTATATTTGCAAGCACAGCTCTTCTTAATGCTACATGGCAATCCTCAGTTTAACAGAAGCCTGTTTACCTTGGAGAAGGAAGATTTCCAATCTCGTCTAAAGCACTGACATACATTATCCAGGACATGTTCTTCCCTTCTTACTCTGCAAACCCCAATGCCATAACACACATTAGTTTTACTCTTCAAAATCAGAAACTTCAGTCCTAGTTTAGGCTACCTTTCTATGCAATTGTGTGAGGATACTTGTCTTTTAGCCTATGACACTGCAAGAAAACACATTTTAGCATCTGATGAGATGAAATTTTTCTCATTCTCCATGACAATAAGCTATCACAGAAAACAGGTTATTTCTTTCCTCTTATTTTAATTTACCTTTTATAAGGATTACGGAGTAGTTCAGCCAGACAATGCAGATAATATGAGGATGAAGTTGGGGATTGCTCTAGTGTAGACACATCCACCTTGCAATGACTCCAAAAGATGTCTGCTGCATGGGGGATAGAGACTTTAGCACTGATATTATCACCATTCCCATCGACTTCTAACAGGCTGGTGCATTCTTGCTCATTTTCTGGCACAACATAGCTCTGAATAAAAAAAAGCTTTGGTTTTCCTAGGAGTCCAGGACATGAGTCTGCTGTAAAGTATTTCTTTATTTGTTCCAAGGGGAATCCAGAAAAAGTGTGGTCTGTACAGAAGATGCTCTGAGAGTTTCCACGGCTGACCAATACGCAAACAAAGCTGTCACAATTTTTGTGCTTCTGCCACCTTGCAACTTCGAGCAATGTTTGATTCATGGAGTTCATATTTAAATATCTGTGGCAATGAACATCATAGCCTAATGCTCTGAAGGTCTCTTCCAACACATCTGAAAGAAGCAAGATGGAATTAAACCAGGGCACACCAAGGCTCAATCTCAACTATACTGAATTACAGTACTTATAGTGTTTTGCTATTGAAACTAAGTAGTTTATTTTATCACAACAATTAAAACATCAGGAATACTTGGTGTTGATCACAGCACATTACATACTTTTAGTGCTATATGCATGTTTTCTGTGAGTTACATGTTTCATGACAGCAGAGACATTGTTATCTGTTTCACATTCCACAGACACTTACATGCTTTTCTTTAGTGCCAGTATTCCAGGATCCTAAGACTTAAAATACAAGGCAAGAAAATACATACTTGAAATGGTAAAGATTGATGTGGACAGCATAGGAAGTCTGTTTCACATTTGAATTTGTCAAAATTACTGAGTGGTTATAATAGATACACAGAACTGCAAAAGAAACACAGAGGTTCTCTTTCATCAGTCAAAAATTAACCTGCTGCAGCTATTTTCACTTCCTAAAATTTTAAGTGATAGGCCCAGGTGAAGAATGAACACTTGAGTCTTAACTGGGACAGAATGGCATTTTCAAGCAAAAAAGGAATGTTCATGTTACATGCTCAGAGAACCACAAGCTACTACTATGACTTACAGCTGTAGCATTGTGTCTTTAGTATAAAGCACATAAATATTGCCCATGCACAGCTTCTGGTAGGAAAAGAATTTTCAAGTGCCATGTTTATGTAAAATGCCTTACACACATAGGAAGCTTATATATTTGACTTCAAAATTTTAACAAGCCCTAAATTAGCAGGGGCTGTTTCAGAGGTAATGATAGCAAAGCAGCTATACTACCACACTTGTTCTCCCCAAAAAGCCCATAATGAACACAGGAAAGAAAACTAATAACTTTCCTCAGCAAAATAAAGGGTAGATACAAACTCTACACTATAGTGAGGTGATACAGAAGAACTACAGTTTCATTCCAGTTTTGCTGGTTTGATTAAATTTTGTAAAATAACTCAAAAACTGTCCAGACATTTTTAATTCGAGAATAGAAAGAGAAATCTCCCTTATTTTATGCAATAAAACATGCTTACAAAATTCAGACTATTCAGTGTCACTATGGTCTAGCAGTTACTCACTTGATGAAGCCCTCCCTCAGTCAGGGGGTAGCAGTACATGTACAAAATGAGAACAACATTCTCATGTAGTGAGAATGCTTTTCCTGTAATGTCCCAATTTCACTGGCACATGCACATACACACACAAATACAAAACCTGGTGTCACCTTAGTCCCCACACAAACTAACAGTTTAAAAAAAAAAACCAACTAAAAAACTTAGAGCTGACATCTTATTTAACAATTAATCAGAAATGATACATGGTAAGCCTTGGATACTTTAAGGCAAGACACATCACAGCATTATATGCTGCAGCCTGAGATCAGCAACTGCCTATTTCTTCAACACTAGCCATCTCCCAATAAACCTCCACTGACTTTTCAACCTCTCCATTCTACATAAAGCACTAGCCTTTTCTCTCCTCATTGTTTACAATGTAAGGATTAAAACTGATTTCCAAATGGAAAAATCAAAAGCAGCTATTTACAAAACAGCAAGGAGCATTTCAGTTTGAATTTTATCAGCATTTGATAAATTCATGCTGTTTATACTGGGCTTTATGAAGTGTAATTCTTGATCCTACAGTATCTATTACTGGTTCACCTTCCTGGGATTAAACTTGGGACAGCTACAGATTCTAATGGATGCCACAGATACAATTTCTAATGTTTTCCCTGCCCTCTTCTTTTTCTTCATTGTATTCAGACTGTGGAACAGTGTGGCACAACTATTCTGCCTTTTCTAGCAAACTCCTTTAAGCAATGTCATATGCCCTGTCTCCTCTGAATCTCACTAGCACCATAATGTATTTCAGTGCAAGTCTTGCCTTCTGTCATGTTAGATGCTGACAATGCACTGGTGACTTTAAACATCTGAGATACAGACTTTGTGTGAGCTCCACAACCACTGCTCTTCAACTACATCAGCAATTCTAAGTTAGTTCATCTGCTGGACCATTATGTTTGAGAAAACCAAATGACATGCCTGGAAAGTCTCTCCTTCCCCTACATCTCCCAGCCTATTACAGAACTAACTGCAAATACTCTCTTCATGTTTTATTTTTAGCCTCATGTGTTACAGTGATTAGAGAGTGAGGGGTATTTTTGACTGTGCAGATTTAATTCTAGGATCCTACAAAGGCAATCAGGAAACCCCCACATTTCAACCATGGCAGTGACTACACTGACAACTGCAGTGACACTTTCAGTTTCACTGTGGTGACACTTTCAGCTAAACTGCAAGATAGGACACAAGCCCAGATGCATTATTAATAAAGGATCTCATGGCTATTCAAAATCTCTGGTGTCCAATATGACTGCACTTCAAATCCACAACAGCTTTGGTTTTGGTTTTGTTAACTGGTGGGAAACACTACCACCTCTGCCAATAGCCTGTTGTATTGATTGTAAGACTGCTGTAAGCCTAATTTTTCTGTTGATTGCTGAACATCCTTTTTGTCCCTCCCAAAATTCAATCTATCCTCTTCCAAGTTCTTTGGTGCAGAGATTCTGCACCAAAAAAACCAAACATTGTCTCCAATAATTAAGACAGTTGGCTTTAACCTGATGTTGGCCCTTCCAACTCTTTGCTTTAGAAAAGAGTTTAGAAGTTTGCTTTAGAAGTCTTATTAGAACTGGTAGATTAGATGACTAGGACAACACTAGCCTAACCTGGCTGATAAATGTACATTATATTCTTTATACTAAATTGTTCTAATTATCTGAGATTAACTAGTTAAGGGAGTTCAGATTCCAGAGACTTACCAGTGTCATTGCCAATACAATCTATTATCAGGCATATTCCTAAAGGTTGACTTCGCATTCTGTAAGAATCATCAGACATCTAAGAAATGTGAAAGGACAATTACAAAGTTAATACATCACTTTCTCAACTTTTAGACCATATTATTTTCTCAAATTTTATGTAAGATCTATTAAATAACATTCTGTTGTTTTCCATCAAGTAGCTAGCAGAAATCTGTCTACTGGGTTGTAATCTACACAACAAAAAATCAGGAGAAAGGAATTAATGATTCTTCTCCCTCTGTTTCTAGTAAAGGCTTAGTTTTTGTGTCTTTGTGTTATGCAATCTCGCTACCATAAAGATTCTTAAACAGAGACTAGAACTGTACAATCTCCATACTGCCAACATAATAAATGTGGAGAACTTTTGTGTTCTTCAGGTGTGCAAGCAAGCACTGCTCATCAGAAAATTTATTTCCTTATTTAGTGGAACAGCCTCCTTATTCCTAAATAATCCACAATGACTCTATCACAATTCCTCTGCCCTGTGAAGAAAACTGATTGAAGAAAAATCAATTTGCTACAGGTTGGCTCCTGACCTACAGGAGAACTAGTGAAAATAGCAGTCGGTCATTCTTATCATTAATACCCAAAGCATTTCTGTCTTCTGCCTGGAGAGCAAGGGGTGAGGAGGGAGTCAAGAACAAAATTTACTGCAGGCAAAGAAGTTCTGTGATTTCTAATGCATGTGGCAAGAGGTCTGAACTTCAACAGGTTTTAACTTGACCTCCACTAATAAATGTGCAAGTTCTGTGTGCACATCATATATACATGCTTTTTGTACACTGCTGCTCCCAGAGTAGCAGCAAATATTTCATATTTAAAATATATTCTGCAAAAGCAATTCACAGAAGCTGTTTATGGCTGAGGATGTACCCATTGTTCTGTCTGCACACAACTCAAGGAAATCTCTAAATGAAACACAAAGAGAGCTAAGGTAAATACTCACAGAGGTTTTATTTATTTACATGCATACATATACACAAGCACATACCTTATGTGGCACTGATCCCGACTCCTGAACAGACATGTGAACTGGTTCTGCTGCAGTTAAAACATACAGAAGTAATCTCAGTATGTAAGTACCAGTGATATTTTTTGTCATCAGATAAGTTAGAAAGAAGAACATATCTACTTCAGCAAAGCTCTCATTCATCAGGACCTCTTAGTTTCTATGTATGCCACTGATGTTTAAAAATCCCTAAATTATTCATCTCTAAAATGTTGTCTGGATTTCATTCTACATTGCCTGAGACTAGAAGAAACAATGAATCTTTTCTACACCGAAAGAATTCAGCCAAATAATTTTAAAAATCAGAATATTTGAGAGGTATTTGGGGTTTCCAGAGAAAACACAATACACATGGAAAGAACCTGCTATTCAATGCACAACTTCCTGGCTGGCCTGGTGGGGAGTTCACTGCTGAACTGGCAGAAACTTCCTACTCCAGAGTTAATGGGCAGAACTGCACTACACAGGCCTCCAGAGCTGGCTAGTCCATTTTATCCACAGTTTTAATAATTCAGTATTTATTCTGTTAAGAAGTTTTGACAGTGGAAGCTTACAATTTTTAAGAATGTTTTAAGATGTAGCAGCACAAGCAAAACAAATACAAGACCAAACAGTAAGACCAAACAGGCTCTGTTCCGAGAGGTATCAAATACTCTCTGCTCCTGATATTATTAACAGGATTAGCCATGAACCCAACCATCAAACAACAGTCTTTTTGATGTAATGAAATTCATCATTTGGCTCTTTTAGATTATCAAAACTTAGATAAAATGCTCTTACCCAGAGTAAGACTTGATCCATTTTGTAATCTTCCTGTGTTCTCATTCTGAATCTGAAATTAAGAAAATGGCATAATTTTCCTATTCTCCTTCAAGAACTAATAAACGTGTTCCAAAACAAAACATAATAGTATCTCTTCCCAATAAAAGGATATTTTAGATTAATTTCTACCAGCTAAATAGAATTACAACGTAACAGATTAAAAGACTACCCAGAGCACAGATAAACACTCAATTGCTCCTCCTCCTCAAAAAAAATCACCTGTTTGTTAGGAACAGCAAGGAAAAGCCTCTGAAGATGTGAACTTTGTTTCCTACACAGCTCAGGAAGCTGCATGTTTACTGAACACATGACAACAAATCTCATCAAGTTTAGAAAGGTTAAAAACTATAAGAAAGGTCATCCTAATACAGTATCAGAGATAATCCAAATATAAAGAATACTGCATGCAATAGGATTTGTTTACTTTTAAGATACTGAGATATCTTCTTAAAATGAATTTAAAACAAACCACAAAAAAAATCCTGAAAAACTCTTCTTAAAAAAAGCTATAATTTTCAGCTTCAAAATTTAAAAGCTACTTTCCCTGAAAGGTCCAGAGGTACAAAGAAGAATATGTTTTGCAAAGAATAGTCAAAACAAAACTTCACTATGTAGTACTTATGCAGTAGTATGTAAAAAACTTTCAAGATACAGATTTTATATGTTCAACTAATAGGAAAAAATTCACAGAAGTCATTTAAAGGGCATCTTTCTCAGTCAGAAGATTTAAATCAGACCCTAATTCAGCAAATAACAGGAAAGAAATAAACCAAGTAATATTTTAGTCACTAGCAATCTCTCATTCCTCAGGTCCTGAAAGATGGATCTCCTTTTAAAGTCTGGCAATATTTAGAAAGAAAGGATTTGTTTCACTTCCTGTATACTTACCCCTGAATGATAAGGAGGATCAATCAGAGTGAGATTAGGGAGAGAGGCCTGATGAGCATTTACATATACTGGCTGAGAATGAACAGAGGACACTGAAGCTGCAAATGTAACAGAAACCAAGCAAATTTAACAAATGCACCATGATATTTCAACTATTTTAAAAATCTAAATCTATGAGGAATGCAAATGCCCTTATTTAAGTCCTAGTTTTATCTTCAGCACATCTGATTGTTGCTATCAAGAGTAACCAGTGCAAAAAGGGCATCTTACCTTCATGTTTGTACTTCTGAATCTTCCTAATCAAGTCTATCCTGTGAATACTTTGAAAACAGTTTTCTATCAAATCCAGTTGATTAGGAGCCACCAAATTTAGCTTCTCCAGGTCAATTATAAGAGCTAGAAAACTCTGGAATAGCAACATAAACCCAAACACATCAGTAATTTTTTCTCCACCAGAGTAACAAAGCAACCCAGAAAATACCATGAAAAGGTCATAAAGGCTGTATAAACAATTGGAGGCATTATATGGTCTAAGAAAATTGCCTGAGAGACATATTAATCCTTGATATTATTATAGAATAGAAACTACTGTGAAATCCTTAAAAATCAATCAAATTTTTGATGAAACAAGTTTGCATTTTGTTTTTGCTACAAAGCCAGCCACTGGGAATGTCACCTCAAATGCCACAAAGCAAGAGGCAAGAAAAGTTTGGAAATGTTCAGGGCCTCTCTCCTTCTTTGACTGAAGATATAAAAGGAAAAAAAACTCAAAGGAAGAAGACAGAAATCTAAGTCTTCTCTGCACAATGGTCAAGGTTTCTGAATCCTCTCTACTGAATTTCTGCTCTCTCGGAGGACTTAATACAAATATTCACAATGCAAAGGTATAAATATGTAATTACAATATATCTGTTCTTTTGTAAGTGAAGCAGAGCACTATGAAAAAGTGACCTTAAAATTCAAGATACAGTTCAAATTAATTGGTCTGAGATCATTCTGACATAAACTTTCAGGTCAGAAATACTGAAGAAAGGCTTCTGTAAAATGCCTTCTGTCCCTGCAGTTCATTCAACCACTACCCACAATAACAAGCACTGTTCCCTCTTATTTTTTTACTAGTTTTCCATGCTTCTTTCCTTGAATTAAAAATCAACAAAATTAAATAGAAGCCACAACTTCTTGTCTGCATCCTGATGTTTGTATACTCCTGCCTCAATATTCCTTGCAGTACTGTCTCCTTTCCTTTGCTGTCTAGCTACTTATTTTTTTTACTTCAATGTCTCTTTGTTCCAGAGAATGCCAGCAGGAAAACATACCTTATCTTTTGCCATTTTCATACGAGGTACATAATCTCTGAGTAGAAAACCAAGAGAACCCACTTCGTCTTTTTCCAGATTTTCATTTATCTCTACCATTAGTACCCTGAAATAAAGTTGAGACATTTCTAAAGGATTAGCTTGCAGCAAGATTCCTCCCCTTCCTGACTACTCAACTTCTCCCCATGTTCCAGTCTTAATCAACCATGTCCAACTAATAAGGAGGTGAAAAAAACCTATCCTGTTTCAAGATCCAATTATAAAATACCTACTCTTGCTTATCAGCACCTAAGTTTTTCAGACTGATGGTGTAATAACACTGTTAGGAAAACAGAAGTTTCCTTACTGTTTAATAGAGATGAAGTGAGAGAATGAGACAATAAAACACATCCTTAACTTTTCTACCTATTATTTACAGCGTTTTTGTTTTAGAGAGAACTTAATACAGGAAAATCTTCCTTATCAGTACACTGAATTCTTTCTGAAGTCTCTTGAAGAAAAGAACCGGAATTTCTTAATTTAAGCCTCTCAAAACTAATAGAGTAAGATGAGTAAGAGAGAGATCCCTTGAGAAATGCTGTACCACATGGCTATGTGCCCAAAGCAAACCAGAAAATAAAACATCTCTAACTAATGATATCCTTTTAAAGTGGCATTTTTAGCTGCTAATATAGAACTCTACAGACATCACTGCTTTTATTCACACAAACACACAAACTCCTTAAATACAGATGCTTCTAATGCCAAGACTAGTAAGAAACTACTAAAGCTTAATTCAGGGACTAAACCTGACATATTCTTATAACTGTAACTTTAGATATAATGTCCTTTTCTGCTTTTCTTCTACCTTCAGATTCTCTGAATCTGTGAAGTATTTAAAAATAAATAAAACAGCAACTCACCCATACTGTTCCCACCCCCCCAAACAGAGGAAAAAACCCAAAACCCATTGCTTTTGAACAAGATAGCATAGCTTTGCAATCTGAAATAGATATATTACCTATAATCAGGGATAAGTCTGAGACTCCTGGAGAGGTGAGCTTCCACTGTTGCTTTCTCAGTGTTCAGGATCCTCCTCAGCAAGTCAAACCTCTTAACTCTGTACAACAGCTCAGACAAGCCAACAGGAGTCAGTTTCTCTCTTTCATTTAAAGCCACCAAGATCTCTTTAAGATCAGCAGTGGCCAAATCAGGAGCAAGGTCTCGGCACAGGAAAACCATTGTCTCTTCTTCTTCTTTATCCAATTCTTCTTGAATCTGATGAATAAGGAAAGCTGGCACTTGACACCTGGTCATCACTTTGTTGCTGTTCCTTTAAAATTGCCAGTCTACTGGTTTTTAAACTGGAAACCAACATGACATGAAGCCTGTGTCCACCACAGCACTTCTCTTGTGTTCATTCTTAACTAGGTGCAGTTTTACAAGGCCAGTTCTGTGGGAGAGAATTAAAATGTAATAAATCAGTGATCTGCTGGAGAAGTTCCTGGAAGTTAACTGGAGAAGTTCCAGTTAACTCTCCTATCTGAAGTATTTTCTTTCAACTAACACTATACACTATAATATAGATGTCCTTTATTCAAGGGACTCTCCCAGTTGTTAATTACAAAACTGAAAGTATTTGGAAGGTCCTACTAATCAGAAAGACATGCAAGTTATTTTTGAGTATATTATTTTAACATGAGTCTGTATATTCCATAGGAAGTGAAACAAAAGTCATAAGCTTACTCATGAGTGGTAGATTAAGTATTTCTGAAAGCTCTGCCCTTTTCCGAGCAACAATACAGCATGTAATTTTTAAACACAGATTATCTGTAAATTCAAGAGTGTGGATTTTCTTATTATTAACATCATTTAAACTGATTCCAATCTGAGGTTAAAAAGACTTTCCACACACACCCTCTGGGAAAGAAAATACTTCACTCAAAGAAAATACTCCAACCTTAAATGTGCAAATTGGTTCATTCTGAAGGTATAGATAAGCCACAGACCACCTTTTTCTTCACTAAACATTCATGTACCATCATACTGGAAACCGGAGAAAAAAATTCAAATCTAGAAAAACCTCCAGCCTTGTAATTAACAAAATCAGTAGGGTGCTGTGCTCAATTTCCACTGCCACCAACTATGGAGATTCTATCTAACCTACTCTGACCTCCATTACATACATGGAGAAATGGCAGATGAGCAAACCTAAAGACAAATCTTAGTCCTTCCACAGAAGTTTGATCACTATATTGCAGAGTTCTATTTAAACCCTACTGGAAAGCAAAGGCTAATATACTAAAAGATTTTAGCACCTGAATAAGATTGTTTTACAGGATTTTAATCCTTTTGTTACACATTCTGGAAGTTACAATCAAAAATGTCACATATTGTGTCCATAATTAAACAGGTGAGATAAATTAATCTGAAACAGAAGAACTCCTCATGCATGTAATGTGTTTTGGAAAGTTTTCTATCAGAAAAAAAACATATTTTATTGCTAACTTATTTTCAATCTAGCATCAAACGCTTGTAAGAATTCTACAGAATGACACTGTTTTCATGACATAATGCAGTCAAGAAGGGGGAGGCACAAAGCACCTTCATATGAAAGTATCTCCTAGGTACACTCAGCTGGGACTTTCAAAAGAACTTGAAGTTAACTCTAAAGTGAAACAGGAATTTAACAACTTCTGGTCATTTCTGGAAATACCAGAAAATCTTTTTAACTATTCTGGTTGATTTTTATCTAATCTTTTAAAACTAGTAAAAAAATAGTGTGGGTTATGTTTTAGGGAGGAATTTCCTACCTAGTTGAAATTTCAGACACACAAAATTAAAATTTATGTTACCTTAGAAATAATCTGCCTTTAAAAAATACATATGAATCATCTTCTTTTGTGAATTTCTTTATACATGGTACATCACATACTTATTATAAAAAAAGTGCTGATTAGATGCTCAGTGTTGAAATTATCTTACCTGTATGTAAATCCGTTCACAAGAACACTGGAAAACCAGCATTTGACCATTGCCAAACCACTGATTCAGATCCAGCACACACTGGATTCATCCAGGATTTTCCAGTGATTACATCAACTCATTCTCTGCTGGACAAATATCAAGATCACAGATTAATGTGGGGGGGCCTACTTCTTAATTTTGTGGGGGTGGGAAAACCAAAGAAAGTGATCAAGGGTCACTCTTCTGTTTGACTGCAGTGAACCAGAAATTATGCTCTAAAGAAAAGGAAAACCAGCTGTGCACATACATTCATTGGGTACTGTGTGGGGAATAAGAGCAAAGGGAAGTGATTTTTTAGTATAAACTAAAACAGTTTGCAACTTTGCATCCCAAAGCCATGTGCTCATCTTTTGATAGCAGGAAAGTCACAGGATCAGGGCAAGCCTGATACATTCTGTGTGTGTACATCTTAGCCAGATCCATTCCACCATAAGAGATTAAGGGCATCATGCTCCACTCTTCCATCTTATGACCACTTTTTCAAACATCACAGATACAGTTATCATAGCTGCAGAAGTCAAAATAAAAAAGCAATCACAACATAAACCCAGCAGCCTACTTTTTGATTATATGGGCTCTGAAATAAAGTGACATACTGAATGCAAATTCCCTACAAAGACAGAAAAATCAGCTTATCTTCTAAGACAGAACAAAAAAGTTCATAGTCATCACGGATAAAGCTGTCTCAATAATTTTCATGCTCATGAGCATATCTGATTAGGCTTTTTTTTTTTGCATCCTTTCAAAGGAGCAGGAAATAATATACTAAAATTTCATACAAAGACGCACAAGGCTTCAGTTAACTCCTTGCTTGCATTTTATATCTTGAACCTTTCACAGTCATCTTCGCAGCAACAAAACCAGGAACAACGGTGGGTGTCGTTCTGATTTGGGAAATTATCTTTCTTTCACAAGACGAACTTATGGGGAAGACCTCGTGCTGGAAGGAGAGAACAGACGATGACCTGGCTACGGGCGGCATTGGCTGAGCTTTGTGTTTGCTCCGCTCTGCATTGTTTGAAGAGCTGGGAGGAGGCGGAACGCCTGCACTTGGAGCCAGGGCCATCTGGCATTGTACAAAGTCACAGAGCCTGCTCCACAGCTTTCAAATTCCCCTATTTCCTCCTGCAGCAAGCCCTCCAACAGGACTTGCACAACACACTCAGGAAAAATATGGAGTTTCCTCCGGAACCATCGCATTCCTTACTACGCTTGAACAGTCTCCTCCCGATGTAAACTAGTACTAATTTATTTTAACATCCCAGTCCTCCTAATTAAAACCAAAAAAACACCCAAAACCAAACAAAAATTTCCCAGCTACTAAACGTGGTTTATGCAGATTTCCTTTCTAAGTACGTCATTTTAAATTACACTTGGTTTCGGTTCTCGGCCAAGGCTGAGCTCAGGCCTCACTTGCACCGGACGTTCCGGTTTTGCACGGCGCCTCTCCCCGAGAAAAGGGACGAGGACAGGATCCCGGAGCACGAGACATTTCACAGGGTGGGTGGGGAGGTGTGAGGGAAAAGAGGAGGGGAAGGAGCCGGGGGAAGGTATAACGCACCCAGATGACTCGGGAAGGTCTCTACTCAGCCAGATCCGGCGTTTGAAGCAGGGCGGCGGCGAAGCTGTACCGGAGGGAGGGGAGACGCATGGAGGTTTTAGTTTTGCTTCCGCTGTACTCCGGCAGGGCGAACTCGAGGTTGAACAACCAACCGCGCAGCTCCCGCCGGATGGAGGCGGAACGGGGCCTCCGGCTCCTCCCGGCGCCTCCCGCGGACACACCGGCGGCGGCAGCGCTGTGAGGGGAGGCCGTGGCAGTGGCGCAGTCCCGAGTTTGTGAGGCGTTTGTGAGACTGTGGTTTTGTCCCACTGCTGGTGTGCGGACAGAAAGAACGGCTCTGTGTTGGCCCTGCGAGCCATGAAGTAGTAGCAGGGTTTTCGGTGAGGTTACAGAGCTGCGGTCAGTGTGGGCACGTGTTTTGGCGGGATTTTAGCCGTAACCCCTTGTATGGCTCATGTCTCACCCTGAATCTGCTTGTTCACAGTGAGGATAATGTACAGCTGTGTGAAAGTTGTTTGCTTCCCGTTGTATAATCTTAAGTAAATACTGAATAACGCCTTGTTTCTGAAAACTGGGTGTTGCTATTCCCTTGACATAAACTAGCAACTTTCATGAAGCTATTTACTGCGGGACACTAGCATTGCAGCTGGAACTGCTCTCCAAAAGGCCTAAAATCTAAAATTTTTCTGCTGAACTAGACAAAAGCCACCTCCATATATGGTGAAATCAGACACATATAACTCCCAGCTCAATGGATTTCAAAGCATTTATGAAACAGTGAGCCACTCTTTTTTGTGCTGCTGAAAATAGAGCAGTGGAAGCGCAGTATAGCACACACGAAGAGTCACGCTGTCTTTGGAACCGCAGGGAAAAAGGAGACAGCAAATATTCACCCACACTAGAATTTGTACCAAGTGGCAGCTCTGTGTTCTGAAAAAAATACTTGTATTCTTACTGAAATTGTATGGTCAGGCTCTCACTGTAATAAAATCATTCAAGGCTATCACAGTATTTCTGCTATTACGATGCAGCTGATTCAGAAGGAAACCAGCTACCTCCTGTGAATCAATATGCACTTTCTCCTTGCATCTGTTCCATACAGATTTCCATCTGGATTTCAGAAAGTGAAGCATCATTGGTTTTATTTTTCAGACCATATGATAAAAAAAGATCTTCCTGATTGGTATTACAATCATGTATGTTCCTCACCTGCTGGTGCCACTGCTGTTTGTGCAATGGAAAATTGCAATGGTTTTTGCAATGTAAAATATCCATGCTGGTAAAAAGGCTGTTTTAATATAAGGACGGACATTGCTATGGTTACAGTGGAGACACATTGGTACTATTATTTTAATACAAAGGAAATACTCCTACCCCAGGCAGGATTTGTATTATTGTACCTGTGAAAGAAAATCTTTATGAGTGCTGTATGTGTAACAACGATGAGACATGTTCTACAAGATTAGCAAAAGATGCTCATCATAAATTAAAGATAGCCATTTGGAGCAGTGGCTGCAATCTGGCTATTAAACCACCAAATGATACCACCTTAATTCACAAATGCATAAATTTTACCGAAACAAATCTAGTCTAACTGCATATGGTTAATATATTTGCTCTATCAGCAGAGGGCTTATACCATTTAAAAAGACTGATTCCACAGCATGTAATTATTACATTAGTAACATAGTAACAATTATTAACATTGTAAGGATTAACTGTGTTACTTGTTTTCCTGAACAACAATCTGAAATTCAGTACTCCCCAGAAAGCTGTCTCGGAACCAGATAGAAAACGAGCAGTGAGTACCAGCCTTTGAAATATGTTTTCTGGGTAAGAGTACCTAAAGGACAATAAGAATGTTCTGTGCAACAGAATTTGCACAGTAGGTTCTTGCTTTCAGGGAATGATGCAACTGGATAGGAATGTTTGAGAAAATAATTAGGCAAGAGTTTACTAAAATGAGTGTTTGCACTCTGAACAGTGCCTTGAGCAATGTCGTACAAAGATGACAAACTCCACTGAACAGTACATCTGCAGTCACACAGTAACAGATGTTGTGCACTATTATAAAGCTCTATTATAATCTCACTCAGAAGCATTGTGTGTGAACATATATGTTTAAAAGAAAGATAATTTAGCCATGTTTTGGTAGCACATTAAACTTATTTGGAAACCTGCAATTTGTGACAGGATTGTTTAAAAATTTCAATTTCTTCACCATGGAAGTACACTATGTAATTGTTTAGTGGCATTTACCATTTCTCACTTGTCTCATTTTGCTTTTCATTTTAGAGACAGGCGTCCTGTTTTTTGGATTGAAAAACTATGTAATATATCTTCCTTACTTCGTTACTAATGGCATAATAAAATTTGTAGTAGGATATTCAGACAATTCCAATTCCTGGTACTGCAGAGGACTTATACTGCCCACAAATCCCTTCTGTTATAGTCTTCAATCCAGGCATTCTTAAAGCACTCTAGAAGCTGACAAGATAATTTAAGGAAAACCAGGACATTTTAAACAAATTGCTAAAAGAGACTAGATGTTTAATCGTAAAAATAAATAAATCTATAAATACACCAGAGCAAAGGAAAAAATTGTTCTCTTTTTTCACATTACAGTCAAGTATGGTAGAAGACATTTTAGGATAAGGTACAGTTATTGCTGAGTTAAACATTTTTATTTTATTTTTGGCAGCAGTGTAATTTTTGATGTCTGGATATTACACAGCAGATTATTCTGGTGCCTAGTGTCTGCCAGGCTAATTAACTGTTCAGTAGGGTTAAGTATAAGCTTTGATACTTTCATATACTTTGAGGCAGCCTGGAGTTGGTTTTAAGGCTTTAAGTTAATATTTATTTTTATTCAGAGACATAAGAGTGAATAGTAACAAACACTTCCAAGAAGTGACAAGTAATTCATTACCACTTACTGGGAAATAATAGTTATAAACCTGTAATAAATACGGTACAAATTTTCTCTTAAAAGCAACAAACTTCTCAGTTTCATTTAACAGAATCTTGGCAAGCTTGAAAAAAGCTGGTCTGATAGTTTATCTTGTTCTTTAAAGGATAGTACAGCAAACCCAAGAGCCATCTTGGGTTGGTTTTTTTTTCCCCCAGTTCGAAGCCAGTTAAATTGCTCTGACCATGCTTTTTGATCCTTCCCCAAAACTATAATAAAATCAAAGAAACGTGGATTTGCCTGTGATAGACTTTAATATGCGTATTATAAGTACAGAGTAAGCAGCAGGCTTATGTATGCTTCAGCTTATGATTAGTTAAGTTGTCATATTTGATCTTCAGTGGTGGCCTCCATTCTTCTTTGGAGGAGACAGTGCATATTCAACGCCCAGAGCTATGATGAAAGCTGCAAATCCCCACTTGAGTCCCCTGGTAAAGATTTCTGTTATGGTGATAGGTCTTGCAAAGCCACCTTGATATCTCCAGACTTCATTACTAGTAAGGAAAATGAAAACAAAGAAAAAAAGATCACTGGAGCCATTGTGATACAAAGTAACAAGAATATATATATACACATATACATGAAAAAAAAATATATAAAAGAATGATGAAGATATTTCAGTTAGATAGACGTTGAAGCTGTACAATATGTTCTGTTCATTTAAGTATCAGGAATTACAAGTCCATTATATGAACTCTAACCCTTACCATGTAACTTGAGATACAAGTACTGCCAGCAAACAACACAATTGTATGAACAGAATTACCTCCCCAAAGTAATGTAATTGTACTCTTCTGTTTTCACTCTGTAACAAAGCAGAATCCACTAGCATTTGCACGGATTGGACTGACTACAAAGGCTAGTCACTGTGCTAGGCAGTATGTAGCAGAGTCAAATCTTAGTGTGGAGGCACTTTCTGTTTCACAATACAGCACTTAACTATGAGAGAGTCATATGATTTTAAAAAGAAAGAGAAAAGACAGTATTCATCTTGAGCTACAGAGTATGTGCAAACTTCACACTGTTGTGCCTTGCTGTTTTCAACCTCCATTGTTTTTGAAACATTAGTGCTCTGACAACCAGTGTAATCTATGGAAATGGGTGTAGTTTGTCTCTTGTAAGGACTCAAAAGTCCTTAAGAAAAGGAAGAACAAAGCAATAAAATAAGAACTGTCATTTTGGGGGTTTAAACAAGGGGGGCAGATATTTATGTTCACAGATAATCCTCTCGAGCAGATGGATTTTGTGGCTCGGGATGAGTGCATATTGGCATGGAAGAGTAGCTTGGAGGCTAGGTGCCAGTGTAGGGTCTAATTGATATAGACAAAGTTTCCAAGTATGGCATCTTTCACAAAACTTATTTTGTATTTAATATGTACATTAATATGCATTTGCCATAAAGGTTGAAAGTAGATTCCCTGTTAAAATGAACTCAGCATACCAAAGGGGAGGGAGCTCTAGAGAGGGTGACTTCAAGTTTTCAAGACTTGTGGTGCAAGACATTAATAATACAATCTTCTGCCACACTACTGAAGCAAGCAGCATGATACTTGACTTTCTCATTTATTAAGGAAGATTGGCATACTTGTACTGTGCAATGGAATTGACATACTGCTTTACATAAAATTTAAAAAGTTCAGAAGGAATCATCTCATGCTTTGGGTTTCCCTTTTTTCCTTATTTAACCCCTGATATGACTGGCTCAATCCCTTTCTTTTACCAGAGAAACAAAATTTTTCTTTCAAGTTGGAGGAGCAACAAATATTACAGTGTCTTTTCCAGTGTGTTGTTTGCAGCACTTCCTGAAATTGGAAGTAGGCACTAAAGCTCAGGGTAATTTACACTAAACCTCCAATATTAAACTTTACCTTTTTTTTTTTAATGGGAACAAGCGTATTGCTTTCTGAAAACAATTTTGTTTGAACCAAAGGGAAAACAAGCTTATGCTGCTTGCATTCCACAGAAATAGAAGCAAGATAAATGTGACACAGACCTAGAAAGTTTGTATTTCAAATTATTGCCATCATCATTGAAAGTATGAGTTACTTTATTCTTACTTCTTTAAAGTATTCCAAAGAGAAAAGCATTGTCAACCACAAACCCCTCCACAGGTTACAGCACAAAACAACTTTTTAACAGATTACCTACTTGCTCTTCAATTTTTTTGGTAGTGATTCAAAGTAAAGTGTTTTCTGTGAAGACTCCTGGAACAGTTTGTTCTTGCAGCCTTTCCCTTACAGAAGGACCAGACTACTCAGCACAAGACATTTGGTATTTTTATTCCCCAAGATGAAAGGGTGGTTGAACAAAGTACTGCATAATTCAGGATGTGGGAGAAATACATTAAGCCTTGTTTTAACAGCTGCCTAAAAACCTAAAAAGGAGGAGATATTCATTGTAGAGTGATAGCATGAGAAGTAAAAAACTGAATCTCCATTATGTCATTCATAGCTGAATGAAATTCCATCCTGTATAACTGTACATTTCTTCTTTTCAAATAAAGGCCTCCTGCTGTATATGAGGAACGCTATTCCTACTCAGAATGTCAGTGCAAGTTCCATTATCTTCATAAAGACCTGAGCACACAATCTCTTTGCAGAGAAGGATAGGATTATTCACATGTGCAGACCTACTAGTACTTAGGTGTGTTGGTAAATGAGGTGTTGGTCATTGTGCCTGATCTGTGTCAGCATGAAACATCACACAGTGCAAGACTGCCTTGCAAGATGTGGAGACTGGCCAAGGAGATGCAAGGTGTGACCTTCATGCAAAAAATAAGTAAAGACTTAACTGAAATTCTGATTAATTTTCACTGTTTTTACTGAAGAAAGAATTATCTACAATGACAAGGTCACAAGGTTGATGCTACAAGATGACACATCGAGATGATTTTTGAGGGTCTTGCACTTACCGAGCCCACGGATCCCTCAGACCCCGTTTAGCCAACCTTCTCTGCACCTCCTCAAGGGGAGTCCCCTCCACCTTCCACTGCCTGTAGTCAGGGAGTTCCACTTTATCATGGCCATGGCCATGGCCGTGGTCACTTCCATGTCCCATACCTAGAGGAAGAAGTCAGTTTGTTACTTTGCAGACAGCATAATCTTATTTTTATACACTTGCAAAGAACAATTCCCTGTACAGGAAAAATAGGGAGGCAACAAGAAGAAACAGAACAAAGAGCCAAGGGATTTTGTGTTGTGTTTCAGAGGTTGGTGATGATGCACAGTAAAGGAAAATGTGCAGTAAAGCAAACTTAAACATTACTGTGTTGTAAGTCACTATACTCATGAAGACCTCATGTCAACCTTCTATGCCAGAAAAGAGTGTATGAAAGCCCCTGGTTTCCAGTGTTTATAAATGCACTTCAGCAACACCAGCCCCCCACAACATCAACAATTATTCTGGCTCTAGATCTTCCAAAATAATCACAGAGTTCAGAATAAAAATTTCTGACTTAGATGTGGGGAAGCTGTGATTACTAAGCTCTGAAGAAAAACCTGAGAAAAACAAAGACTTGGCTCCCCAGATCCTTTTCAGCTGCCTCCAGTTCAGCCAGATATAACTGTGGCATTCAACAGAGCCAGGATAGATGCATGCACAAGGAGATGCACCTTACCAGTGGCTTGATGAGGTGTATGCTCTATTTACACACACCTTGAAAAACTATAAAAATATTAAGTTTTGCTGTAAAAACAGATGTGAATCTGAACATTTTCAGCGAGATCATGAAGGACTGGAAGAAAATTACAGCTTTTAAGGCTCCGTTTTCACAAAGCAACTGAGCCTTCTTTGAGCCAAGGTTTCCCATTTTAATACATATCAGGTAGCAAATGACAGACTCACTGTCCTTAACTTTTAGAAAATGACTGGAATGCAGGACATAGCTTCAAAGCCTGTAACCCTTGAAAAAGACTCCAGGCAGTGAAGGCAAGCAGAGAGATTTCATTGCATGAGAAAACGGATAGCATCATTGACGCTGTCATTCCCCGAAAAGCTTCTTCCAAATTACTATCCAGGCTCCAACCCTGCGATAGAAAGGCCTCTCTCCTACCAATATTCACCTTTACAAGAGAGGAAGTTATGCCCTGTCACGCACACACCGCAGCCAGTGGGCTGCGCTGCAGCACCAGCCGGGCGCTCTCTGCCGGCACAACCAGCACAAGCTGTGCCCAGAGGTCAGACGGAGCGGGGCAGGGAGAGCGCAACCCGGAGTGACAGCCACCCCCACTCCCACCCCCGCCGCCGCCTGCCCTTCCCGCAGACGGACACACCGATGGCAGCAGCACGGCCTGGTGCCGGTGCCAGCCCCGCCAGCGGTACCTGCCCGCTCCGCGACCCTGCTCAGGACGCGGCTGCCACCCGGAACCGGAACCCCGACAAGGACCAGCCGCTACAGGAAGCGCGGGCTAGCCACGCAGGTTCCGGGAAGCTTCCGTTCCGGCTCTTCCCGCTAGTCTGGTGTGGACACGGAGGCCGTAGAGTCGCTGCCCAACCCCTTCCCTGGCCGCTGCCGCCCTCAGCTGTCCCCCCACGGCTCAGCAGGGCAAGCTCCGCACCAGGAGCGCTACCGCCGGCTCGGGCCGAGGGGCCGGGGGGAAGGAGAAGCGGAGCGGAAAGTCACCAATCAGTGCGCGGCTTCTTGCGGGGGGCGTGGCCCAATGGGCGGGCGCGTTGCTGAGGTGCGGGCTGGCGGTGACTGGAGGTGGCGGCGGAGGAGGAGAGCGGGGTGAGGGGGTGGCCGGGCTGGCGCCGGGGGTGGCGGGGCTTGGGCCGGTGCCGGGAACGAGGATTTCCCGCCCTTCGCGTGCTACCCGTCGCCGTCTGTCGCTGCCGGCGGTCCGGGCAGGGACGGAAGCCCCGCAGGGTCTGTGCGTGCGGGGGCGCGAACCATTCTCAGCACTCGCGCCGCTCGCGCTCCCTCTTCTTTCCCTGCTGCTCTACTCCCTCTCCTCTCCTCTTCCCGCTCCTTCTCCGCTCAGACAGTGGCCCCCTCCCCGCGATTATGTAAGCCCCGGTCCCCCGCCCTGCCCGCGGGGAGCGGTGGTGGGGCCCGGGCAGTGCCCGCTCGCCGCCCGCCCTCGGGGCGCACTTCGGCAGGGGAAGAGTCTGAGGGAGAATTCGGAGCTCCCAGAGAGCCCGGCTGGCGCCAGGAACGGAGTTTCGGTTTTCAGTGGGTATGTCTTAAAAGAATATTGGTGTTTGTTTTCTTAGGAGAAGTGGGGAGACGTCCCGAAATCCTGGAAGTGCACTGAAAGGTAAGTGAAAGTGAGGAATTCTCTTGACAGCTGCCTTTTGAGTGAGGTGGTGACTTGGTTTCACTGAGTGCTTTTGTGCGGAGCTGGCGTTTTGCATGTATGGCTGTGTGAAGTGTCAATTGCCTAAGTATCTGGTTAATTACAATTATTTTTATGCTGATCAAACTTGAGCACATAGTCTACTTCATCTAGAAGGAGACTGGTAAAAGTTAACTACATAGTGACTTATAAAGACTTTAATTATTCCTCAGTTGTATATAATGCAATGTAGTTTCTTTTTAGCAGAATGTGAACTGTTAATTAATTTTTGATACTCTTATTAACATGAGAATAGACATTACAGCATGATACTGGCAGAATTTTGGGATAGACTGTGGTGCCTTTTTCTTATATATTTTCACAGAAATCTACTTCTGGGTTTCAGGGTTTTTAACTAGGGATATTGAAGTGCATGAGAAGATTTACAGGAGGAATGCCATTATTGTGTTATTAACAGTGAAACTGTTCCAAATAGGATGCCATCTGTTTAATCCAGACTGCCTCTGTCTGGTTTCAGCATTGAATGTTTTTCACTTCAGGAAGATTCAGTCTTTTCTCTGGGTGAGAAGACACACATTTGTTTTTCTGTAATGTATAGGCGGATGGAATTGTAGGAGGGCTCTTTATTTGTGAGATGCTTAAATCCCTGTCTTAGAGAGAATGCAATTCTGTCAGACACTTGCAAAGTATTTCTTGTTTCTTACTGTGGCTGAAAGTTTATGTGTATGTGTCCAAAGTCCAGTGGTGCTGAGGAATGTGGATATTTTTCTCTGTTTTTTTTTTTTTTTTTGGTTATCCAAAGACATATAAGATACTGGTTTTGTTCTTTGAGAGAAAGATAAAAAGTTGTTTATTTTGTTTGGTTTTCATCCTGGTGCTTGGAAGCCTGACTTGAGTGTTATGCACAAAACTATGCTGGTATTGCTGAGTCTGTCTGCAGGGACGTTCAATTCTGATCACAGAGCATTGGCTTTGTGTGATCTGTTGTGCATGTATGCAGTTGTAGCAGAGGAGTGCACTTGGCAGCATTTATCTTCAGGTGCACCATCACTTTCAAGGTTTGGCAAGATTTTCAGTAGGTTTTCACTTCCCCCCCTTACCCCCCAAGTACATAACAACTCATAGTAAGAAAAACTTTGTGCAATCAGTCGATCTGCTCTACCATGTATTGCTTCCTGAAATTCCTTTTCTTTTCAGTATGGATCATACTCTTTTAAAAATAAGACTGCAAATATGAGGGACGTGATATTTTGGGAATATAGTAAGCACTTTGATGCTGTGTCCGCAAGTAAGTGAGTCTGCATAATTTCAAGGGGCCTGCAAGTGTTGCTACAATGTGTTTTGAGAAGGAAGCTTCACCATAATTACAGTGTCAGTCTGCAGAAATCAATAATATGCATGAGGAAATAACATAGAAGAGATTTTTATATTGTGTAAAAAATCCCCAACAAACAACTGAATGTCCTCTAGGAAGGGAAGGTCATTGAAACTCCATGTACAAATAATCAATACTTTTTGTGATTTATTTAGTTGGTGGTGTTTTTTGGTGTGGGTTTTTTTTTTTGTTTGGTCGGTTTGTTGTTTGTTTGGTTTTTTTTTTTTGGTATTAATTCATGGTGGTGATAATTACTGCAAAGACTAAGGGTTCTAGGATAAAGCTATGTTAGCATGTATGCAGCCATGCTAGTTATGGTTTGCTAGGATTCCTGCTTGTGTTGTTAAGCTAGAGGAAGGCTGCAGGGTTTCTTGGATAGCTTTCAAAAGTCCATGTTTCCAGCAGTTTGTGTTGCTGTGCATTCTGGATTAACAGATTGTGAGATACAGTGTAGGAACCACTCTTCTCTGCCTGTGCATCCAATATTCTATCTAGCACTGGACAGTGTTTAGTGCTGTGCTTTTTATAATTGTTTTCTGGATTAGAGGGCTATGTGACTGACAGTGACTTGAAGTGTGTCCAGTTTTGAGATGAGAAGGAAGGGCTGTGGGGTTGTTGTTACAGTTTTTTCCCCTTCAATATCAGAATACATATTTGAACTAGTTAAATATTGCATTTTTTTCCCTCTGAAATTGCATGTTACTTCCTGTGGTGTTGTATTAGTAGTCAGTTATGTCATTGGAAGCCTCTTGTCATTTGAATAAAATGGTTAATGCTGCTTTAATTACAATAAGGATGGAAAACATTTTTCTTTTGTTCACCTTGGTTTCTTTGAATGCTTTTAAAAAAAATGTAAATGTTGGGGAAGAAAACTATCTTCTCAGGCATCACTAGAGAGCTAAATATTTTATGGACAGTATCACAGTCACTGTTCCACCTCTATTTTAGAGAAGTCATGGTCTGGAGCAGTAGTCTTAGTTTCTTTCTGTTTCTGGTATTTGTTTGCTGGTGGTTTGTTTTTCATTTGGTTTTTTTTTTTTTGGGCACAAAGGCCATTTGTCACAGGAACAGCCGCACTGATCTGATCTGTTATTCTCTCTTGAAACCTAAAGCTCTGAGACCCTGGAAGGTGACAGGATCATTTTTCCAGGTTCTGCTTGTCTGCCACAGGTGGGCAGGTGCTCATCTGACAGCAGGTGCTTTACTCTTACACTCTTTTCTAGAATATAGGGTTACTCCTTAGGTCAGCTCTCCCAGTCTCAGTGGGGATGATGTGTTGTATGGATTTTTGCTTAATGCATATACATATAAAAACTTTTGAGCCCAGGTATGTTTTTTGCAGATACCATGTTTTCTGTCAGTAAGAGCTGCACTTCATGTGTGAGAGCTGCACTCTCTTCTGCTTTGAACCTGTTACCTGAGAACTTCATGTGATACTCCCTATTTTCTGTATGAGGAGAGGCAGACCTGTTTGGCTCTTTACCAAGCAGTTTAATATGAGTTGAGAATCTTTAAAGATCAGGGTCACATGTTCACTCAAAGACTTGTCCGGGCTGGAAAAGAATTTTCGATTCCATTACTTTTCTTGATGTTTGTTTCCTTGCATTAAGATATGAATGAGTATCAGGAAGTGAAGGTGGAAGCTTCCCCAGCTGAGACTTCTTGAAGGGCATCTGTGCCATAGTAATAATCATTAAAGAAATCTCTTTCAGGGAAGGCTGATCTGAGAAGAGACAGTCACAAGTAGTACAGTTTGACTGCTACTTCAGTCATGTATTTTCATTTCCAAACAGAATAATTGTGAAAGGTAATTTTTGACTTATTTAATGCTGTTTTCTACAGGGGTTTTTTTTGACTAAGATAATAGTTTGAGTTTTTTGCTTTTATAACTCACTGTGGATAAAATGGCAAGCTGGTTGAATTATTCTCTCTGCACCTTTTCTTGCATAATTCCTGCTTCTAATAACAAGACAAATAATTCAAGTGTCTTTTTTTTTTTTAATTTAGTCATGGGACAGAGTGGAGTGACTCAATGGATCTCCTCTTTTTGTATAGAATAATGAATTTAATTTTTAAGCTTCAAATAAAAGCTAAAGAGGTAGAGGGGCACGTTTCTGATGAAACAAAATACAGTTATTTAGAAAAACCCTACTGTAAAACGAAGTTCTTTATTGCCAGCTGTGCTACAAAGAGGAGAACATAAAAGCCAAGACCAGGAACTGGGTAAAATAGTATATAGTTTACAAACTGCTTTAGTCCATGCTGCAGATTATCCATAATAGTAAAAGCTTTTTATTGTATGATGAATGGCCACGAAGCAATTTTTCTTTCTTCTGTTAATGTTACATTTTTCTGTCAAGTATAATGAATTTGGGCACAGGAGTCAACAGATGTTTTGTTATTCACTCAGATGATTAATGAAAGGCAAAAATACTGTTCGCAAGTCACTTTTTTGGTCTTCCTTGATTGTTTTCTGTTCTGCAGGCAGTCTAGCTTGCCTCTACTGCCCACTGCCTGTCAGATATGCTGCCTTGACTTCTTGGTGTGATTCTGTAGGGAAATAGAGATTTGATGGTCAAATTTATTGATTAACTGATTGCCTGGAAATAACTTTGCCATGGCATTCAGAAAGAGATCCTGCTAGGGCAGAGAAATAAAACGTTAGATGCATAACTACTGCAAAATAGTAAACTATTTATTCATTTATCTCCTAGCAGTGATTATCATTGCTATCATTTGACATTGAAAAATGCCAGATTTCCAGGCTGTGTAGCATAGTTCAACACAGGACCTGATGGAGATGGTTGGTGCAGTTCAAACCTGTTAAAACACTCTTCTAGGAATTCTTCTTTCTGCATATTCTTTTTTCTACAGGACAAAGTAGTTAATGACATCTCATTTTATATTGTTTTGCATGCCTAAAATTCCAAAAGTGCAAAGTGTGTGTTTTTGTGTGTAATCTCCATAACCTAGCTAATTTTACTATGTTTTTATTGTAATTGCTGTGATTCTTCAGAAAACTGAACCAGTTAGATTTCCTTTAGTGGTGTCTGCTGGTGTTGTGTATGATTCGTGAGTTCTTTAAATAGTTCCACGTTGCTGTTCCTCTGAATTCTGCTTAACTGAAATGTGTGACATGGACATTTGTGCAGACTGCATGACTGCAGTTTGCTGATTCATACAGGGCAAAATTGATATGTCTGGAATATTTTTCTGTTTCCATTCCCTATATTTAGTAATTTATAAATTTTATTTAGGGTGTTCCTCCCCTTTTCTGCCTTGTCTTGACCCATATGTGAGCTGGAGGAATTATTTGACATCTATCTGGAAAGACAGTACAAAAATATGAAAGAATAATCTCATTTTTCTTGGCCATTCAGCTGAGAAGATATTGGATTGAAAGATAATGAGCTGAAATATGTGTAAAATTTCCTTGGGTTTTTTCCTTCCTGTCTTAATTTATTTTCTTTTTATCCAAATAGTTTGGTTATTTCTGGGAGTTCTGGTGTCTATTCCTTCTTTACATCTCCTCTTATCTTCTGCTTTGTATTTAATGTTTCCTTTAGGTTTGAGGATATGTTGAGCTTAAGAAGAGGCTGGAGAGCAGCCCCCCTGCATGCCTGCCTCTGTTCTGATTTGGAATAGGGCTACAAGGTAGAAAAGTTGATTCAGAAAAAGTTATGAAGAAGTCCATAGCAGTAACTCAAGTAACTTTGCTAAATATTCTAAGCATAAGATCTTGGAGACACATGGGCATAAGCATAGCAGATTTTCTTGTAGAAGTAGCTCAATTTAGCTTCTATCTGTAAATTTGAATATTATATTTCCTGAATGTGAGAAAGCTAGAGTTTTAATTAATTTTTTTAAACATGAACTTTGTGGAGGTATGGTATCTTAAGACCAGTATGCCCTATGTGTAAGCTGCAGTGGGGATTCCACCACCCCATTTAGCATTGTGATGGCTGAACATGAGGGTCAATAACCTTCCAGACAAGACATCTTTCAGAAGGTAGGAGGCTTTAAACTTAGTTCTAGAGGAGGTGGAGTGAGCAATTTATCAAGCGCCCTGGTACATGCCATCAGAGTAGGGCAAAGAACAGAAATCTAAATGCTCAACTTTGAGTTTTGATATCTGTTTATTACTCTGGGTTAGAGGTATATTTTTTTGAAAGAATACTTGATTCTTCAACATATCCTCATGCTTTAGGATTGGAAGCACACATCCAGTGAAAAATAGTAATTAAAGTAAGCTCCCTACATAGAATGGATGTTGTACAGGTCTTCAGTATCTGCAGCAGGGGGATAGACAGATGATTGGTTAAAGTCCATTTACTATTGTAAACTTACACAAGAAGTGATCGAAGAGTTTAAATGATAGTATTGTGCCCTTTTACATAGAAATGTAAGGCATGCTGACAAAGGATTTATCCCAGCACAAGCTCATATTTCTTTGTGTAACAGTGGAGAACTTTCCATTGCTTTTTTCTTTTTTTTTAAGATGTTTTGTTGAGCCGAAACAGCATACAGACGTAAGCTAAATATGGACAGAGGGAGAGCAAGGAGGGTTTAAATGTGAAATGGAAAAATTACTACATCCTTATGCCTGTTGTTTTGTTGGGTTTTTTTAAGGTGCTTGTTTCTTGTTTTTAGCATAGAACAGGCCTTAGACAAAATTTCTGGGCTTCCAAAGCTGCTTCTAGATTATTAATTAGATATTTTTTCTGTTTGGAAGTTATATCATTGACAAACCACCATACCTGATGGTCTCCAATGTTGTATCTGTGCAATAATTTCAAATAGTAGTATCCTTAAGCTTCTGGAAGTTACTAAACCATATTTGTGGCAATTTCTTGGGGAGGGAGATGTTAATGTTGTTAGACTTCATATGAGCCACTGATAGCTTTCTTCACGTTAATGGACTGCAGCAAATCGCAGTGCAAGTCTTGCCATGTCAGAGTGGCAAAGAGGTTCATGAAAATCTCTGAAACAGTTTTGTATTACCTATGGAAATACAAATAGAGATAGTAGTCTTGGACTGGAAGATAAGTTGAATGCAAATAGAAAAGAAATACCTAAAATTCTAAATGGATTTAAGCTTCAGCATTTGTAAATTGCGTATCTGTGCTGTTTATTTTCATAGACATCCTGTGACAGCAACCTTTCCTTAAAATCACAGGTGTCACATGCATTGCATGATTGTCCATTGAACAGGAAGGCTAGGAGCAGGCTGCTGCCTTTTCTGTCTGCCTAAATCTGTGCATCTGCCAAGACTTGTTTCATGTGTTCTGAGTCTCCAGCTTTGCCTTCACCCGTGTTAGTGTAAACACTGCGTGAGTTTAAGAAGCCTCTGTGTATCTGTTGAATAAGAAAACTTCCTAGCATGCTTTTTGTTTGTTCAGGGGAGAAGGGGAGAACAAGATTTTCTTTCTCCTCGCTACAATTTGCGTTAGAAGTTGAGACAGCAAATAGAAATTTTACAACAGTTTAGGCATGACTTGTTGCCGTGTGTCTCCAAAGGGCCAATTGCAGAAGTAACTGAGATGCCCTTTTTGCTTGTTGAGTGGACTTGGACTATGCATGGTCATGTAAGAACAATTGCTACCTTCAGAATATGCACCTTTTCTGCATCAGTGGTGAAAATACTGCTGCAATCCTTGCTTCCTTGTAGGTGCAGAAATGAAACTTTGTTGGATGTGCAATTTGAGACTTTGTTGCATTTCTCCCCTCAGCCGTAGAAAAATGTTACTGAGACATCTGGGTTTCTAAATCATTCAAATGGCAGCTGTGTTCCACACATACCTTGTGTTTCAGGAATCATGGCATTAAACTCTGAGGGAGAGTATATTCTTTGCCTTTTTCTCTCTACAGGTTAGATCCCTTCAGTTAGCTTTAGGTTTAATATATTTTTTCACAGTTAATGTTACAGTTTACATGGCATAAGTAAACCTATTGCGCTAATTTTACTTCTTAATATAAATTAAAATGTTAGCACAAATATCTAGTTTTTAGCTTGCCAAATTAGCCCAGAATTAAACTCTGACATTCTTAAGGAAATGGTTGAAGATGCTGTAGAAAATTCCATAATAATGCCTATATGTTAACATTGTAATTTTTTCCCTAGCTACTTCAGTGTTTAAATTGAGTGAAATTTAGGATGCCAAGGCAGAAATATAAGTGTACAACAGTGGGATTTCCCATTTGTTGTGCACAAAGTTCTAATCAGGTTAAGATCGTGGATGGATTCCAGATCAAATTAGGGGTCAACAGCCAATACTAATTGGCATTGGTGCTGCTAAAATTGTGTAATTGAGTATTGTGCTGATTATCAAGTGTGTTTTGTGCCTCCCTTCCCCCTCCACTTTATTTGGGAATTTAAAATTTACTAAATGTTCAAAGGTTAGCTTTGTTATTTCCTCTGCGCCCTTTTTCTTAGACTTGCAGATTCTGGTCTGTGCTAAAGACAGAAAACTAGGTAAGTTCAACATTAAAAGTAGAAGGAAGTTAATGAAAATTGAAGTACAGTGCCTGTAGATACTAATTTTGTCTAATAAAGGCAGAAAGCTTAAAGATTTGTTGGTCAGTGGGGAGGTAGGGCTTCTATGCCTTTTTCTTTATTTTTTTTTGTCAATTGCTAGGAAAGAGCTGCTTCAGCACAGCTTCTTGTCATTCTGCTGAAACATTTTGCAGGAACCTTATCACACTTGGCTGGTGGAGATGTGTGTGGGTGTGCTGGTCCGTTGCCCTTCTCTGCTGATGGTACTCCCATGATTGCAGACTACTGTATTTGATAATAAATTTTTGATCTTGTGAGAGGGAGAGGAGGGAACAAATCTTAAATGGACGTTATCATACTAATTAGGAAACCCTGATGACTGTGTTGTCTGTTGCCATCTCTATTAAGTTTTGATGTATTTCAAATTAATATTCCAATGGGTAGCTTTTGAAAGACAAAATATCTTTCCTGCAGAGAAAAGATGCAGGCTTTTCTTGGCTTCATGCAGAACTCTAGTAGTTGTTATTTTATTGCTATTTCTATGAACTGCTGGGGCATTCTGTTTTAGTAATGTGTGCTGGCTTTGAATAGATTGCAGTGATTATCTCTTAGTCTTTCTGATGCAGACTTTAGAGCTTTCTGAAATATGTAAGTTTGCTATAAGTAAATTCTGCATGTTTATGTATATGCTTTGTGTCTATGGAAAATGGAAAATATTTTTATTAGCATTTCTTTTTTTTGTTGCAGGGGAATATTTGAAGTTACCATCTTCTTGGTTTTACTAGCTTAAATGAAACAGATAGAACTGATTAGGGAATAAAATTGTTAAAATATGTTCTGAAAATGTTTTCAAAGTGCCAGTTGGATAGCTGGCAGATAAGGCAAAAAGCACGAGGATTTTCCTCTCAAGTATGAAACCTTTGCTACTCACTGATAAGAAAGATTTATGGTATAATCATCTTAACTCTGAACTAATCTGAACTAATTGCAAGTAGGGGGGGGTCTTAGGTCTAGGTTTGTATTTTGTTCAGAACATTTTTTTATAGTGCTGAAGGAGTCACATGTGGACTGTGTGCACTGGTTTTGGTTTTGGCTGGTTCTTAGGGGTTTTTTCCTACCCTGGTGGTGTGAGCTTTTTCTTTGGAGTTTTTTTTTTTTTGGCTTAATACTTGATCAGCCCTACTTTTTGAGAAGTTACTCCACATTCTCGCTGCAGGTCCACTGTGTATTCCAGTGACCTCAGTATTTCTAAACCTTCTATCTAAGTTGCCCTTGAAAGATTGTATGTTTTGTGGGGCATGCTGCATGAAAGATGAGTATATTACTTACACCAAAAATGTATAATCTAGCAATTTCAGATGCCTGCTGTTTGAACTTTGGTAAATGCTGCTGATCCCTATCAGCACAATTGCACAGGCTTTTAATTAAACTCAGGCTTTGATTAAAAATTTTTGGTGATGTGTTTGAAGAGAATGAACTGAATTTGCTGTATGCCAGTATAACTAATGAAAAGGTAAAAAGGTCATAAACGTTACCCAGATGGGCAGTACCTGTAAAAGATTAGAGAAACTATTTATATGTAGTATAGTTCATGTGTGTGTATTTCCTTTTGAAAGAGATGTAATATATGGAATTTCTCAAATAAGATTAATGTTGCAAAAAGTAGTAGTATGATTCCTAACATGTTTGCATATAAGGCCATCTCTGGTCTTTTTCCAAGGGTAAATATATTCCAGAAATTTGAGGAAAGGAAAACACTATTTTATTTTTGTTGTTTGTTTTTTTTAAGTGGGAAAACTATTCAGTATTACAAACAAAAACCCAGAGTATCTCTGTGTATATGGATGAGATTATGTAAAAATGGCTGAAGTTTAGAACTTTGAGTCCTCGGTGAGGTTTTTTGAGTGCAGGAAAATAGTTTGAAAACCTAGAACATAGTAAAATTAACCATATCTATATAAATTCCATTCTGCTGCCCACATAAAAAAGCTTGGGGAAGCATACCTGTGAAGCTTGCTGCATGGATTTTTAATGCTGCCTGTCAAATCTGTAATTTTTCATAATCTTGACAGACTCATGTTTTCTGAATATACATTGGGACAGTATTTGACAAAAACTTAAATTTTGTTCAGGTTATAAATAGAGAATATGTATGAAAATGGTAGCGTTCATTTAAAATCTTGCTCTTGTTTCTGCAGTGTTGGGGGGAGGAGGAAAAAAGGCTGTGATGATTCCAGCTGAAGTCATTGAGTGCCTGTGGAAGACTGTTTCCTTTTTGTCTCTGTTTTGTTTTGTTGTTTGTTGTGGTTTTGCACTACTTTATTTTTTATATTGTTCTATAGCTTAGATAAGTAAAAAATATTGTGGAAAATCTTGTCTAACATGGTGCATGAAATATTGGGTTGATTTAAGTTGTTTCTGCTGTGTTTATGTTACGTTCCTCAAGATATCATATATGAAATTTTGCCCTAGAAAAAAATTAGTTTAAATATGTAATTAAAAAACCCCCAAAAATCAACCAAACACCTTCCTCAAGTAACACCCCCACATATATTAGTAACTTAGTGTCCTCACTATTTAAAAAAGACATGAAAAATGAATCATTTCACATTAAAATATTGATTAGTACTTTCTTATGACTGGTCAGTTTGTATTCTGTTGTAGTGTTGGTTTAACAGCAGAAGAGTAATGACTGTAAACAATATGCATTGTGTTTAACTATTCAGCAGTGAAGATTAATAATTAAACTCATACCAAGACAAAGGGGGTACCTGGTGTAGTTGTTGCGCTAATTTACATTTACTACCGTTTTAATTCTCACAGAGTTGTTTCACTGAGAAGCAGCATATACTTCCAAGTAATAGCCCACAGACTGCCAGTTATAGTAAGCTGAGTTTCAGAGTTTCATGAGAGCTTCTAATGAAGTTATGAAAAAGGTTACACTTTCTTTATAAATACTGTTTCTTTGCCTGTTTTCTATGAGGAGAGTCCAGCAAATGCCATGTAATTTCCTGCTCTGGAGGGGTTTAGTGAAGTTAGTAGTAGAGCTAGCCATAAGCAGCAATTTTTGTAGCGCAATCATCTTAATCAGTTGGGTCAAATATCTTGATTGTTGATGCTCTTAATGGATTATGTTACACAGAATCAACATGATCAGGAAAATGTTTCATTTCTTATGTGTGGAAATTCTGAGTTGTACAGTCTGTCTAATCTCAAACCAACAGTGATTTTCTCTCTATCTTGTGAGATTGTTCTTTGCAGTTCTTAAAACCTCTCTCTAGCTTGCAGAAAACTAGTGTGAGGCTGAAAATGACTGACACTGAAATAATGCTGTGATACATGACATGGAAGAAGACAAGGTGTTTCCTCTGCAGTGACAGTTGGAAGTAATAAAGGCAGCTACACTTTTAACTGTGAAAGTTGAGGCAGATCTCAGATTTCAGAATTCTTGATGCTACTCTGCTTTACCTCTGAATAGTGTAAAGGCTCTGTTTGTGACTTAAGTCCTTCTCGTGAGTGTGTAGGGTTCAACTTTCTCATATATTCCATTAGGTCAAGCAGAAGAGTTCTGGGCTGTTCTGAAATGGTGTCATCTTAATGAGTAGTGGTGTGATCAGCGATGTTGCATTTAACTACATTTGTTGTTCAGTTTGCTTTTTAAAGTCTGGGAACTTGTAATTGAAAAGTGAGACCAGCATATCAATCAGAATTAATTTTATCCTTGAAAACCATGCATCTTAAATGTGAATGAAGCATCTGAGTCACATATGACATTTATGGCATCATGCAATAAAATAATATGTCTTAATTCTTAGGGATCTTTAACTCTGCCATTTTGAAAGTTTATTTTGGAACTTTGCATTCTTATTGCATCAGTTTTTACAAGTCAGCAAGATGACATAATTTTAGCTGTAATTGAGGTAAATTCAGATAAATTTGGAGATTCCACTCATTTAAGAATTTGTGAATGTGTAAGTAAGTGTATGGATGGGGGGAAATTTGTCACTTCAGCTTAATCTATTTACACTCCTCTTCCTGGAGGTGGAGGCTTCACCATCTGGAAGTTGGAAAGATTGGAATAAGGGATTTCATTACTTTCAGCAGAGGATCCTCTGGGTTAGAGCTCATTGAGAATGTGGTAGAAGGAAAGAGGTTAGGTAAATTAATTAATGAATATGTAACCTAAATTACAGTTGGTAGGGAATACTGCAGTGAGAAATAAACACTGGTATTGGAATTTAGTTGTTGGTCTGGAATTGACTTCAACTTTTCAATGGGTATTTTTACAATATAGCAGGCATTTATTTCTCAAGTGACGATTTTACAGCTCAAAAGTGGGAAGCTGCTTAGAATCTTCAGCTGGTATTTCTAGAATGTTTCTACATTAATTTCTTCCCTTTACAGACCAGATAGTGATCTTAGCATAATGTTTGCAGTCTTGCTCCAAAGTACGTATTGGGGGGGGGTTGGTGGTGTGTCATTTTGTTGATTTGTTTTGTTTTGGTTTTGAATTTTGCTTTGGTTTTGTTCCCAGAGAAATTCTGTTTCAAGATTTCTCTTAGCCTATGCCTGTTCATTTTTAGCACTTGGCACTGAATGCCTTAAAAAGACCACCTTAACTGTGATTTTGCAAGTGTTAGTTTGCTGAGGCTTTTTTTTTTTTAGGCTTCTTCTTTTACTATGCATTTTGTATCTTTACTTGCCAAGATTTACTTCATGAACCAAAACCATGAAGGAGAAGGTGTTTGGGAGAGGTAGGGTTACACGGAAGGTAATTTACATGGAAATGTTTTTGCAAGCAAAGAAGTTAATGCAGACAAACTAGCATAGGAAGAGTTACTGCATATGAACTGATGCAAACGGAGGACAAACCTGTATTGTCTGGCGTAGGATGGGTTATCACCAGGATCCTGACAAGAGAATGTTTTAGGTTTAGTGTAGGATGACTCCATGAAGTTGTTTCTAAGGAAACTGGTGCTGAGAGAATAAGGTAACATTTCTGTGGCTAACCTACGTGTGTGTGTGTATATATATTTCTAAGTGCGTCAGGCCCTCATAATAGAATAATTAATGTGTGTTTTGTGGTATTTAAGGCTGCAGGATAATGTCTTTATTATTATTGTTTCCAAAATCCTGTAAGTAATGTAGAGGAATATTTTCTGCAAATACAGAAGATAAGTTTCTTGTTCCACATTCTTGATGGAACATCATCTGATGGATGATTCTTGATGGATTTCCATCTTGATGGAAAGAATCATCTCTTTTCTGCTTTATTTGTTGCATGAACTCCTAGGAGAGGATTTAGCTGGAAATGTACAATTGTGTTTAATTCAGATTCTGCTTATTTGCCTCTGTGAGGCAAATGACACTTAAATTTTTCTCTGTAGAGTCACCTGACTTTTGTAGCTTTCTACAGCTATGTACAATTCTATGAAAACATCAGCCTTAAAGTAGTTTTTATACTGTTATATGGTGTCTATTTTCAGTGTTGTGTTTTCATTCCCACTGCCCTAATTGTCTTCAGCAATTTTGTATCTGTGAAGCACAGTTTCACTGAAGGAATGGTAGCAAGACAGAAGGTTGACAGCTGAGCTTTGTGGTTCTTGAAAAGGCAGAGAAGATAATTTAGAGGTTAAAATTACTTAGAGGAGGCTTTTTGGAACAGATGGGCTGTTCCATTGTTTTACCCCCTTTTTGGCAGCTGCTGAAGTTGATGTGACCTTTTTGATAAGAAATGGATCTTACTGTCCAGGTATGGTACCATGAATGTTTACAAGACTATTATCAATCTTTGACTACTCTGTGGTAAGGCTTTCTCCCATTGTTTTCACATAACTTTCTTTGTTGCTCATACCCAAAAAGAAAGCTTTTTAGCCTGGTTATTACTAGTGAGTCAGAGTAGGCAGGGAAGAAATGTCTTATCCAAGTTGTTTTGCATGACTAAGGCTTGTCTAATAAGGCTGGCAACCTAAATCCCACATACAGAATACATCAGCATTTATATTTTAAAGTTGGAATGCATGCCTGTCTGCTGAAGCTTGCAAGTAAATTACCTAAAAACTAGAGTTGGAAGGGTACCCTTTCTATCAGGGAG
The DNA here is from genome assembly GCA_013399455.1 of Anthoscopus minutus. Classification (NCBI taxonomy): domain Eukaryota; kingdom Metazoa; phylum Chordata; class Aves; order Passeriformes; family Paridae; genus Anthoscopus; species Anthoscopus minutus. The sequence continues at coordinate 83,145 of VWYI01040043.1, read as the reverse complement.
AAGACTTGAGCTGACAAATTAAATTAATAACTGTCCAGAGGAGATTTTGTTTCTATCTATCTATGTCAGTTTTACCTTGTTTCTCTGTGCTGTTGGGCTGTATGGCCAAGAGAATTTTGGCAGAATGTTTGAACCTGTTTCTAATGGCAAACTGTAGTTGTAGCTCTGATTTGTTGAGGACAGTAGTTTTGAAATGTATTGTTTTATGTTCTTACCAAAATGACAGTTTATGTAAGTGTCTACTAAATAGGATTCTGGTAGAATAATATGTTTATGTATATGGATACAGGGAAATCACAATGGTATTTGTACTGCATTTATCATAAGACTTTTAAATAAGTACAAGAAGTCATCCACCAAAATCGAACATTTCCAAGGCTGGTTTTATTTTTTCTTGGGATTAGATTAGCATAAGAGTCAGACCCTTTTCTATTGTGGAAACAGACTGTATTTGGCTGTTTAATATTTTCTGGCATATAACTTTAGAGTAGCTGGATGAAGCTTTTTGCATCAATATACTGTGTGGTTAAGCAAGGAGCTGCTTTTAAGAGAAGTTTCTAAAGCGTATCAGTGAAGTGCTAGTCTACACCATTAATGTTTCTTCTTTATTGTTCTTGTTCTACCACAGAAGTAACTATGTAAAAAAGGTGTTACAATGTTTATCTATAATAGCTTCTTATTGTCCTCATGATATTTAATGGTCACTTAGAGTGTAAGAAACAGTACACTATTAAAAATCTAAGATTTCTATCTTGGTGCATTCAAGCATTTTATTTTTAATTACTCTTTTACAAGAAAAAGTCCATTTTACCTTCTCGATCACTTAATTCCATGTGCTTCTAAGACAAGACGTTCTTTATTTCTCTGTTTTTAAAAAGTTATTCCCCTATAGAAGTTGTTTTTCACAATCCATGTCTTCAACTGCTTCTTAAACATTTTTATGCCTTACACATACTTCTTTTTAGGTTGTTTGCATCAAATGTAGGCCAGTGCTTTAAATAAGAGCATATTATCAGTTTTGTACACTCTGCTTTCATGTTTTCAGATTTGCTTTAAATGACTTTGTGTGATCAAGCATCTTGATTTATTTTCTGGCTGGTGATGCATTGCTGAGCAGATGTTTTCATTGCATCATCACATGTATTACCTAGTCTTTTTCCATTTAGTCTTTTACACCTCTGCATTCAGGAATAGGTCATCACGAGAAATTCAAATTGTGCTTTTGTTATCTGCATTTTTCAGCATGTTGCCTGGTTTTCTTCCTCCAGAGTTTCCCAGTCTTGTTAGTGTGGGTGTGTGGTGGGGAAGCTTCTTTCCTGTGTATTTCTGCCCACCTCATTGTATGTTGTCTTCCATCTATTCTGCTTTCCAGGGTGTTAATCATGTTTAACACAGGTGCTCTTCTTCCAAAGCTATGAACTTTCTGGATCAAAGAACTAAATGTTCCTTTAGTTCAGAGTAAGGATGCATTCTTGTTGCTCTATATGCTACTTTTTTTACAGAGGCAGCATGGAAAAATCTTCCTTCAAATACGTTTCTTTCCATGCTCAGTAATGAATTATAGATATAAGGGGAGTGTTTATGTAGCTTGGAAGAGCAAGCTATCATTGATAATGGAGTTTTCTGTTCTTTTTGACTTGTCAGTCCATAATGTTCTCTTACACAAGTGGAAATCATGTAGCATGAAGCTTTATTCTTTTGGCTGACACAGGTCAGGTTTTAATTGCAAATTATTCTTCTCATGGCCCTTAAGGTAAAATTACATGATATTTTCATTCATTGTTTAACTAGGACTAAAATCACGTTGTATGCATTGTGTCACCTAGTATATAATGGCCAAGAACTGGACTCATTTTGAAGTGCATGTCCTGTAATATAATCTCTCCTATGTATGTTTAAACCAGTATAAGCTACTGGCCTCTTCAAAACAAAACAAATAAAATCCCTAACTAAAATACAAACCACCACCAAAACATCCTCTGCATACTTGAATAATCATATCTTAAATACTATCAATTATGAATATCTAATTGGCGGCATTTTATTTTTCCTTCTACTCCCCACTGTGATAGTGTAGCAAGTAGTACTGGCTGAGATTATTTGGGTAATCATTTTGCTATTGCAGATTGATCTTGGTTAGTGTTTTAAATGCAGACTGGTAAATAATAATGTACTCGGTATGTCTTCCTTCTAAATGAAAAGTGAAAACAAGCTCTCTAATGAGCATAGTTGATTAAACCCTTTTTTATTTCTTTTACTGTAGTCAAAAATTCTTGGGGAGTTACCTGAGTTTTAGGTTTCATATTCTACTGGTGTATTGTTAGAAAAAACTTTTTTCAGACTTCTATATTTTCAAAGGCAAAAACATTGACACTGGTGAATCCACCATCCCCGTTTCAAAACCCATGTAGATGTGACACTGAAGGACATGGTATAGTGATGGAGTTGGCAGTGCTGTGTTAATGGTTGGACTCAATGATCTGAAAGGTCTTTTCCAATCAAGATGATTCTATGATTCTATGCACACATGATTTGCATGCATAGCATGATCAGGGAGAGTGCTCTGACTTGGAAAAATTCTGTTTACATCTTAACTGTAATTGACAGATGCACAGTGCAAGACTGTGACTTCCTTCAGAGCAGAGCATTATAGCTTTTATCTTAAGCATAAAGAGTCCAGGTCTGGTTTATCAACCTTATGTGTTATATTCTGCTCACATATGCCAAATGAGTAAGTTTAGGAGAAAACACTTAAACTATCATTTGAGGTGCTTTTATGGGGAAGCTTTTTGGTAATTTATTTTTTGTATTTGATTTTACCATTGAGTGACTGCATTCCTAACTATAACTTTTCCTGTACCATGCTTTAGCATGAATTCAAACTTGCTTACTTGTTCAGTGTTTAAGAAATGTTCAGCAGACCACACGTAAAATTATTTTAGAATGTTTTAGTATTACTGTTACTAATAACTACATTTTTGATTAGTTATTATTGTTCCTATATATTATAAGAACCTTTGAAACATAGTAGAAAAAAATATAATATGTTTTAAATAAACATGAAAAATCTTATTATATTCACTGTATTTTGTTTGCTTTGGAAGAGATGTAAACACTCTGGAAATGAAATTCAATACTCTTGGTTCAGGCTACTTCAGCCTTGAATAAATATGCGCAAGTCTTTATGTATTGAACCAGTTTACTTTAGGGACACACCCACACAGTGTTCGAAGTGTTTATTTCCCCCCCGCCAAAGGTACAGCAAACCAGGGAGTGAGTGTAAGCATGAAGTGTGCTTTCTAGCTGGCCATTTGAAAATCCCAGAGAGCCATCTATGTGTGAGGCTGAGCCAGTCCCACAGCTGCTGTGCTCCCGTGCCTCGGGAACAGTGTCCAAGGGTGCCCCGTGCAGCCCAACCCGCCCAGAGTGCGATGGGGCACCAAGATGAGGGACTCACTCTGCTTTTCCTCAGTGTTCCTGTGCAGGGTCAGTGCAGCTTGTATGCTGGGAATCCATCAGCTGCCTATCTTGCCTCTTTGTGCAAGTCCTTAAAAATATCTTTAATATCCAGGCAGATAATTTGAAAAGGGAGAGATGATTTGTCCTGAAATGGAACCAGCAGTGACTGTAGCTGGAATAGATGTGGACTATTTATGCATTGATACAGCAGTTGTAGTTCTCAAGCAGATTTATGCTAAAAGAAGTTGATAAATAGTGAAGCTTGAAGCTCAGTGCATGGCAAAACCGCTAATTTACTTAGAGTTTGCTCCTCTGTGTGTTTTCTTCATGCTCACTATAAACTCCAGCAAAAGGTGAACCTTAATGTAATAGACGATTTTCACAATGACACTGAAATTTTGTCTCTGTAAGAAATATGTACTAAGGTAATTATAGTATGGGAGAGTCTTTAATATATTCAATTTAAGAATTACATGTTCACCAAAGTCAGGGTGGGAGTTCAGTTCACGTTTTATAAAATTATTACCCTCTTTGTTCATCTTCCATTGTTCTTTGTAAGTACTGTGCACCACTAATACAGAAGGATTTCCTACATAATTGACAAAAGCCTTTTTTTTGATGAGGGAAATTCTTCCCTTCCTCCTGCTAAAAAAAACACTGAGCCTTTTTTTAATGGCAAATTGCTTTATTGCAGAAGGATTCAGATAGACTTTGGAGAATTTGATAAACTTCAACTTGTAAGGCCAAAAAATGTTCGCATTAATGCTTGCTTTACTGTATTTTTTCCTAATTTTGTAATCATCATACATTTTTTTATCTTGCAGAAAACGGGGCAGTACTTGAAGGCTTGACAAATGCATCCCAGGTTGAAAAATTTCTGCATTCCTTCTCCTCTTCCTCCTTTAGAAAACTGACTTCTTTAAAGAGGTAAAGTTGAATGTTGTAGGTAGGGGTTTTTTTTTCCAGGCAGAGTGGAACTCAGCTGCTTCTGTAGCATGCACAATGGTATTTTAAATTAAACTCTATATATGTCTCACTCTGACATGGATACATCATGACATGTATCAAAGAGGATGTATTTGTAAACGTTTGTTTGCAGAGATCAAATTAGTTGTTCTGTTATTTTACAGGATTTTTTTTCAGTGCTTCTGCTGAAATAAGTCACTCAAGTGTTACTTGAATTTAAATTAATGTTATTTCTGAATTTGTTGTATTTTAGAATGCTTAAACATGCTCTAGAAATCTGAAGCAGTTTCTTACCCACTAGAGTTGGTATTCTCTTGATGACTCCCTGCCAAGGACCATTGGAAAAATGATGCATTTATTTTAAAATTGTGTTGGGAAGCCTTTTATCTTACTTCACTTTTAGTTTAACAAATACTGATTGTTCTTAAATGCGAATCTTTCAGAATGCAAAACAAGTATGTTCTGAGAAGAAAATTGGTGATTCCAATCATGTAATCTGGCTATTAAAAGGTCATCTATTGTAAGACTTCAGTGATGTAACTTGTATATCAAACATATACGTTTTTGTTGACCCTAAATAATTTTCAGAACACAAGTGGAAGACAACAGGCCTGAAGCACTGAATCCTTTTTTTTCTCCTTTCCCATGTATGAACTGCATTTTAGACTAAGCAAAGAAAACAGTTAAATCATTGTTAAATAATGGGACTTTTTCTATTGTTTTGTATTATATAATTCTGTTGGAGAGATATTTAACAGCTTTTCATTGGGTAGGATTGTAAAAAACTAAATTTTCATTAGCCATACTAATGGCTAGTAGCAGGTAGCAATACTACCATAACTAATATTTAACTTCTTTTTTTCTTCCAAAGGTAAGAGAGAAGCAAAAGAAGTAAGAAAATGCTGGGATCAGAACGAGGTGTTGTGGAAGAATGGCTGTCAGAATTCAAGGTGAGCTGAGAAGATGAATGATATCTAAACCATTGGCTTAATGCCACCAAACATAGTGGAGTTTTTTAATATAAAATAATTAACATTTTAAATATCTATTACTTGATCTTTCAATTTCTTGAAATGCATGAAGCATACAAAGGTCTGTGTAATTGATTTGGCTGGTACAAAATACGTAATGCATAATTCTCATTGTAGTTTATTTTTATTGTTTATTACTGCAGAATGCTGCAATAGCAATGTGGTCTTTTAAACATGCATTTTGTGTAGGTCAAGCTGATAGAATTTAATTAACAGCTGGATAACGCTGCCCAAATTTCCTGAGGAACTTTTTAATTTAAAAATAATTAGTTAATTAATAATACTAATAAATATATTTATTTGGACTTTAAAAAATGTCAAAGAAAAATACTTTACTTTTTTCTCCCTATAGTCTGCATGAAATTAATTGTTTTGTCGTGAAAAATCTGAAGTATTTGTGAGCTATTTCACGTGTTGATAATTATGCTGAGTGAAATACAGGGTAATGCATAGACAAGACAACAGGATTTCCTGACTGATAAGAAATTAGTCTGGTATTTAAATCAAGAATTAGTAGTTCGTCACATCACTGATGAGAGAAAGTCATTATGTGCTGTTGTTGTAAATTTAAGTTCCAAGGATGCAAAATCCACAAACATGATTGCTTGGGGAAGACTCGAGGCTGTCCGTGCTCATTCTGTAATCTCCACATCTCTTAAATAAAGATAAGATAAAATCTTCAAAAAGAGCCTGTTAAATACAGGCTGTCAAGAAAGAGAGTTCTCATACCAAACTAGAGCAAATGATTTACAAAAAATGAATCTAAACTGCTTTTGGATTTAACCCTGAAAATGGTTAAGTGCTCCCAAATGCTATTTGTGGAGAAGGACTTGTACTCAACAGTTAGGTTACAAGTTTGAAAATTTACTGAACTTCAGGACTTTTCTTTCATTTTGGGGTGCAACTTCATTCTTTTGTGATGATCTTGAATACTTGGAAGCACTTATTTGTCAGGGTAACCTTTTTTTTTCCCCTTAGGCATTACCTGAATCACAAATTTCCAGCTATGCAGCTACATTGCACCGAAAAAAAACTCTGGTACCAGCTCTTTATAAGGTCATTCAAGACCCAAATAATGAGGTAGGAGATTTTAAAAAACTATTTTAATTCTCATTCCTGGATCTTTCACCTCTACAGCTAAAACTAAAGTAATGGAGAGGAAGATTGATTCTTTTTTCTAATGTAGTCCAACATGGGTATCATCCCTCTTCTTAGTCTCTTGGTTTTTGACAGTCACTTCAATTCCTTTCTAGTAAGACACAATCTCATCTGCTTCCAAAAATCCTGTTTACACTGTCTGCTAGATTCTCCTTGGCACAGCTGACTATGTGTTTTATTTGGCATGAGTTGATTTTGCTGTTTTGGTTTGAGGTTTCCTTTTGGTGTGGGTTTTTTTGGTGGGGGGTGAAGTGTCACGTTTGGGTTTCTTTTTAATTTGTTTTTTTTCAGTTCCCAGTAACCACCTTTCAGTCATAACTAAGACAAAGTAGGCCTTACCATGAAACTCAGAAAGATCAATGTTCTTGTTTTGTGGTGGCTTATTGCAGTGGAAGATGGAATCAGTTTTTTAAATGCCATTAAGATAACATGATCTTCTTGTGCTTATACTAGTATTACTTTTGTGTTACTTGGTTTACAGTGCTGTAAACAAGAGCAGAACCAGGGCCCCAAAATATAAATAGACACAATGAAAACTTAGCTTACCCTTGTACATAATTCATTTTGCAAGTGATGTTAAACTGGGCTTTCCAACCCATAGGCTTCTGTGAGGAGCGTTTCTAGGCAAGGATGTGAAAAATAACTTCTGAATAAATTGTGCAAGCATACTGTTCTTTGACATGTAAACTGCTTTGGATAAAATACTTACAAATACTTGATGTATCATCAATATATCATGTGACTTCTCATATATTTATAAATTAAATGAGTAGTGTACACAGCAAGGAAATTCTTTATCTTCCTAAGTACAGCTCAGCTGTTTTAGGAAGCTGAATGCTTGATTGAGCTTCAAGGGGATTGCATAATGCTCATGCAATTTAAAAAAAAAAAAAAAAAAGGCTTCATAGCTGTCAGCTTCATTTCAGTATTATAAATAACCTGCATAGTGACCTTTTTCTTTTTACTGAAAAGCTGCTGTTATTCTGTCTTCAATGTGAAGCCAGTATTGCTGCTATGTACTTGTGTTTCTGTAGACTATTGAAAAGGTAAAAGCTTCTCATTGCTTTGAGAATAAGCATTTGTTTTATTTTGTTTTAGAGAGCAAAGAACCAGATTTGCAAAAAGGGTACCTTTTTAGCATGATCTTCTGTTACTGCTCACTGATGCTTGTCAAATACTACACCTTGGAACAGCTGTTGCTGTTTGGGTCTGATTCTGATCCTAGGTATAAGATAAGCAATCCTAGACACAAAGATGTCCAGCTTCAGGTTCTACTTGTTAAGGCAGGATGTTTTTCCTTGTTGCACTTCTTCCAAAGTTATTTGCATGTGAGGAATATAACCAAAGTGAATTAATTACTTTACATAATTCTGTAGTATTATTTCTTCCTAATTGAGAGAGGTTTTAAAATGTGCTTTATAGATAGGCCAGTATTTGTTAGAAGGGTAATTCATGGCTTATAAAGATTAAGCATATGTGGTGGACTTATAAAAATACACTTTCTGGATTCTTAAATTTGATGGGCAAGTAATTCTTTAGTACAATTTAATCATAAAGTTGACTGATTTTTAAAATTTCTGGGAAGTGGCAAACTGTTTAGGGCAAACATGAATTTTTTTAGAATCACATCACTCTATCTTGGTAAGACCAGGGTTATTAATTTAATATGGAATCAGCATGCCTAGGAACCAAACAACCAAGGTGTTTCCTTTGACAGGCGTCTGTTAGTTTGTAAGCTTTTAAATAAAGCATATTGAGAAGTTAAATACAGTTGTTACTATGTGACTTTGAGGAAGTGCCCTGACTTTTTAAAATATAAAGATGACTGGAGCAGAGATTTGCATAAAGTGTAGAGGGTCATCTTGCTCATAAACAGCTAATTTAATTTAATAATATATTGATTTTTGTGTAGTATTTGAATTCAGAAGTAAAGTGCTTTTGAAGTACTGTTTTTCAGAAAGTTATATAATTTTTAAGGTTGGTTTATGGCTGTAGACAATACTCTGTGGATGTCAAGTTAACTCACTACTGAAATTCAAATGTTGAATATTCATGTGGGGCTACTTAAATTTAACTCAGGGCAGCTCTGAAACAGAGTGAGATCACCTTTGCAATGCCAACCAGTCCCAGACCCAGTACTCTTCAAATAATAAATTATTTCACCCGTTATGTTATAGTTAAGTCTAAAATAAGCACATTTTATTTTCTACAGTTTTTAAAAAATGCAAGTATTTCCAATATTTGTCATGCATTTTATAAAGCATTATATTTAACTTCAAAATATGACTCTTAGGATTTGGAATACTTGTAAAATAAGCCAAAGCAAAGCTATTAATCATCTTCCTTAAAACATGACTGGTTTGCATCTCTGTGAGGTATAAAATGAAGAGTGAAAATCAGATCATTAACACTCGTTGCATATTTAAGCCACTAAAAATATCATTTGTTTTTTATGCTTATTGCTGCTTATGTTAATAGGAAAGCTCTTGTAATTAAGATTATTTTGTTGTTAAGAAAGGGAAAGGATTATAAGAGATATTTTACTTTGGATTTTTTTGCTGACTTCTGTGCTGCTCAGTTTGCTTTGACTTTGGACTGAAAGATCTTTGGAGTTAAAAAATGTGTGCCAGTTCATGTATACACCCACTACTGGTGACAAAAGCTCCATTTCCTCTGTTTATCCAGTGTCTTCTCAGTAAGTGTATTCAGAGAATTACTTGGAAGAGGCTGGCTCTTTGGAAAGCCAGATAACTAGGATGCAAGGAAAACTTTTGTTCTTTTTCAGTGTCAAGTTTTGTGTTTCCAGGTGGGAGACTATCATACTTTGTAGGATAGGAAAATCCTTTGATAGGAAAATCCTAGATGTTTGTGCTTTTGAAAATATTGGTGTTGTAGCATCTTTGTGATGACAGCTTTTTCTAGTGGAAAAAACTTCCAGCTTTTCTTAGAGCTCTGAATTCACTAAAAGTGCTATAGTAGTCACAGGTTTTTACCTAAGTGACTGCAGTTGTTAAACATTTTCCACAAGAAGTAGGGCAAACAAGGAGACTAAAAAGAAGGAGAATTCAAATGCTTGCAGCACCACTGACTTGATATTGCTTGTATCTTCCTAGGGAGCATCTCTCCCTAGTCTTTCCTTGAAAGATTAATTTTATAAAATTTTTGTTTGGAAGTAGGTAGAATAAACTTAGTAACTGCTCTGGTTGAGTGTCATCTGACTTAGCTAAAATAAATTTTTCTTTTCTACAGTTTTTAATGAGACTTGGATTAGACTGGCTAATTTCAAATAGGAAACAGCTTTGGGCTGCTGTCATCTCTAATCTAATAGAAGAACTATTTATGGCACTGCAATTGTATATAATATTTTTAGTTTTTCTTGCACTTGTCATCTCCCAGCAGATATGCCTACATGTTTTGTTTTCAGAGATTTCTTTGTCTTCTTTCTATTCTCTTCTTGCTCATATCTTCTTTTAAAGAAAAATCTACAAATTTATTTAGTGATGTCTGAATTACTTCATAACCACTTTTTTAATTTGAACATCTGGAATGTGTTAGACCTTTCATAAAACAAGGATGTAGATCCATTTCTGAGGATTTGAACATTTACTGTAACAGTTGGTTTTAATTATTGTCACTTTTGTATGGAGTAAATATTAATTAAGAAAGGATATACTTATGCCCCTTTTGAACATCAAGTGCTACTATGCATGTATGAGATACTGGAATAAATATACTATCAGGAAGCTATACCATTTTTCCTTAAAATGATTGTAATATAAGCTTTACAGGCTTCTCATTTCATTTCAATCTCAAGCCAAAACTTAAGTGATCAGTTTTTTTCTGTCTGTCTGTCTGTCTTTCTGTACATCCACATAAATATAGATGTGTGTGTGTAGATAGATTTATATGACTTGTAAAAATCCATTTGTTCTAAATGACTGGACTTCTCTCGCTCTATATCAACATCATCTTTCTTCACTCTTCTTGTAGAGTCTCTCTTTGCTTCTGTTGTAAATGTTGGCTTCTAGCTTAGAGTAACAAGTCTGTCAGTCAGAAGCCTTGTTACACAAGGTACTTACACCAGAGCCTTATTTAAGAAGAGATTTCTCTGACAGCTGAATTTTATTTTACGTAAATGTCATGTCATGGCTTACATAATCAGTGGTTAAATATGGAGTGCTACATTGACCAGAATATTGTATGTTGGAAATGAAACTGTTTCCTGGCTGATGCTCTCTTAACAGATAATTCTGTCAAATTTATGTTTTATGTTTGTGATATATAAAATATCTACGTGTAAATATAGATATATGAAATAGTACATTCATAGAGCTTTATGGCATTGCACATTTATCAAACAGTCAAATTATTCACTTGAGGATATGTTGGTCCCTCTGCTGTTAACAAGGGAGTCCTAAGTTTTTTTAGAGGATGGATGGTGCACAGTAAATCACGGAAATATATTTCTGTGCAGCATAGCAAAAGTGTGACCCTCAATTCTACAGGAACTTTGTGGAACTATGATTATAATGAATAGACAAATTAATGAAAAAAGAATGCATCAAAGTCCATGAAATATGCTGCTAATGCTCTGGAAGTCCTAAGGTGCATATGCCTGGGAGTGAAAGAGGGGTCATATATGACTTACCTAATCTGTATGTCTGTGTGTGTAAGAGAGCTGCATGAAGCATGTACTGTTAGAAGGAAGACTTGAGATTCTGGCCTCTGTTTTTCTGACTCTGTAGCTCTTCTACACAAATATGCCTGCCTTAGGTTACATGTATGCCTCTGTCTTTTAAATATTTTCTTTATGGCAGATAATCCCATTTGGTACAACACAATATTAGTGGTCACAAACGTTACAAAAATTTGACTTGGGAATTTAAATTTGTCTTTGATTTTTTTTTTTCCCTTCAAGTTTTGATTTTAGTAATAAAAGCTTGATTAGTCATGGGAAAGAATGAGACTGTTTAGTGTGCTTCTTTCTGGTTTTTTTTTTTCCTGTTCCCTAACAATTCCATGGATGCATCTTGGCTATTGGTTTAGCATTGTAGGCTCTTAAAATGGCAGGTTTATCTTGTGCTTTTATCACACTGACTTGATTGGGGTCTTTTCTTTTGTTCTTGTACTGAAACATGGAATGCAACTCAAAATTAAAAGCTCAGCTTGGTGATGAACATGCTCAATTATTGGTTTTGAGACTCAAAAGGTGTAGGTAAGAAAATCATATTTCTGTCAATGGACTTGTCATTAGCAGCTGATCTGTAACCTTTGTACTTTTATAGACCTTACATATGCACTGAAGTTTTACAGTGCACATAGTTCAAACCACGTGTACAGAAAATACATCTTGTGCTGGCAGCCCTAGAGAAGAATCTTCTTAAAGCACACATGGTAGTGGCTGTAGTGGCCACATGTCCAAATACTGCATACCAGTGCCCCTCAGGTCTGTCCTTATGGATCTCCTTAGACAGAATGCAGATACCACTGTGATCCTTTCACTTAGTTGCCATCAGGGAATGCATTTTGTACTGACTGTGGTGGCTTATATGATACAGCCTCAAGATTTGTTGTTTCACTCTCCCTTATTAGAGAAGCCTACCAGTAAATTATGAGCTTTTTTACCTTTCTACAGCTCCTGGAGCCTGTTTGCCACCAGCTCTTTGAACTTTATCGGAGTTCTGAAGTTCGGCTCAAGAGATTCACGCTGCAGTTTTTGCCAGAGTTGATCTGGGTTTATCTGCGACTCACTGCCAGCAGGGATAGGCAGAGTAATGGTTGCATTGAAGCATTGCTGCTTGGCATTTACAACCTGGTAAGTGAGATGAGTGGGAAAGGCTGAGGAAAGCTTTGATCTGAAGTTTTGCATCACTGACCGCTAGGAATAAATTATTGGAACAACGTATTTAAAATTAAGATACATTTAACAGAAGGTATGTTTAATATGGAGAAAAACATAATGTAATGAAGGTTTAGTAAAGATGTGTTTGCAAAATTTTTTTTTCTAGTTATAGTTATGTTTTTTGGAAAAAGCCATTTTCGCCAAAAAAGATCATCTAATGGGCTTTCTCAAACTTTTATGTACTTCTGTTTGTAAGGAAATTAGGTAGCCCTTTTTAATGCTGCAAAACACAACTTTTTATGATTGTCAAGCTCATATGCCTAGTCAGGCTTGATGTGTCACTTCCCTTGCCCTCCCAAGCACTCTGAACATGCCTTTTTTAAGGGTAGTTAGAAGGTGAAGCCACTCTACGTGTAAGCACTCAGATACATGCATGTGTACGTTTGAGTCAGATAATTGTCTTGAGGGGAAGTGTGGTTTTAAGAATAAGTAAAAGTAACTGTAAATTATTAAATTTGGCTGTTGGATTTAAAAGCAGTTTTTTTACATCCTTACCCTAGTCTGGAAATACTTACTTTTGTAATGTTATGAGGCTGTTTCATAAATTCAGCAATACTGCCACAGGAGGCATTCTCTAGTGGGAATTTCTGTGGTATAGGACCTTAAAACATACTCTGCTGAAGTATCACCCTTTTCTCTAATGCCATTGTTAACCCCTCCTTTAAATTGTGGGTTGTGTTTCTACACATAAGGCACAGAATAGCCAAACTGTGATTCTGAAAAATGAAATATATTCTAGTTATGTGTCTGTAGATCAGCTCTAGTGTCTGAAAGTTCTAGTTATTTTAGATTTATTCTGATAGAAAAAAACACTGGAAAATGCTTGGAAACCGACTTTTTGTACTGTTTATTGGATTTTAAGTAGCACATTTATCTTTTCTCCCTTTTTTTCAGGAATGTTCTGCAGTTCATTTGAAAGTCATGTTGCTGATTTGTATTTCAAAGACATTAATTTCTCCATTCTCTCCATATTCAGATAGAGACCTCAAAATTAACAGTGGCTTCCACTGTTTTTTATCTTTAATGAAGCTAATATTTTTCTGCGCATATACTGAGGTTGAAGTTATTTTCTGAATACTTGGAAAGTGAAAGGGATAAATAAATCTTCTGTGTTCTGACAAATTCTGCCAGGCATCCTCCTGTCATAATCCTTGAAGCCTGCTACAAGTACTGAGCTACCTTGGACTAAACTTTTACATAAACTGAAATGACTGGAGCGTATTGTTTGAGAATTTGCTGTACAAAGTGCAAACGCAGGATTTTAGACTCCTTTTTGGTGTAGTCTTACGTAATTGCTCCTAGTGTATTTTCTTTAAAAACTGCAGGGTTTGCTTATGTAGTAGCCTAGCAACTACAAAATCTGACTCGTTTGAAAGCCTTTGAAGAAAACATTTGTGTGTGTTTCCTCCTGAGGAAACTGCCAGTCCCCTTGATTTCACCTTTTCTCTGTGGTACATTTATTATGAAATACTACCCATTGTCAGCAAGTGACTCATCAGCCCTTCTGTGTCAGTATCTTTAGTCTCACTCATCAAGGAGCCAGTGCTGGGGTTCTTTTAAGTATTGCACACTAATTCTGCAGAGCAGTTTGTGACAGAGGTCTTTTCCCACTTAATAAATATAAACGTTGATATCATTGGTATTCTGCAAATGCACAAAGTCCTTGGTTATAGTGTTAACAGTCTTACCAGATCGGGAGATCTAACTTATTTCTTAAATTCCTTCTAAGAGCTGAAAGTTAATCCAATTCCATCTTCTTACTTCTGTTTGAATTCTGGTTTTGTTTTTAATGCAGGAAATTGCTGACAAAGATGGAAACAACAAAGTTTTGTCTTTCACCATCCCTTCATTATCTAAACCCTCAATATATCATGAGGTAAGACAACTGCTGTGGTAAATTAAAATTGGATCTATTAGAGGAATGGAAACTGGATCCATTTGATGCCACAGGCCATTTTAGATGTGTCTTGTTGCAGTAAGTTTTCAATGTTTGTAACTAGGAGTTAGTGTAATAGAATGCAATAGAATTTATAGAAGAACAGGAATATAAATGTTAAAAAAATCTTTGCTGATTGCCCATTTTTAATAGAGGTTAGTTATATTTTAGTTGCAACTGTGGTTTTTGCCTTTTATATGCTAGCATAAAAGTAGTCTTCCTTCTAACTCTTCCTTAGTTCAGTTAGAACTTGGAATTGTGTTTTTCTTTCACTGCTGTTTCTGGACCAAAAGTCTGTATGATTAGGACAAACTTACTGCACCTGGATATGTAAGAATCAAAGTTGAAAATTGCTCTCACCTGCTGTATTACTTGTAAGTGTGTACATTTTATCACAATGAAAAGAGGTAATGAAATCACAATGAAAAGAGGTTTTTAGATTTACTGCACTCTGGAGTAATCTTTATTTTTACAGATCACAAGATAAGGGTGTCTTTTGCCTTAGGTAGTTGGGAGTTTTGATGTTTTTGGGGAGTTCTTAAGACTTGACTTCTCTCCCCTCCATCCTTCATTCTCCCTTCACTTCTAGCCCTCTACCATTGGATCCATGGCTTTAACTGAAGGAGCATTAAGTCAGCATGATCTTATCAGAGTAGTTTACAGTGATCTTCACCCTCAAAGAGAAACCTTCACAGCACAGAACCGGTAGGTGGATGTACTCTTAATATTAAAGGTGCTTCACTAGGGAGACAAGTCCTTTATAACAAAAATATTTGGTGATCAGTCCTTTCTCAGCATTAACTGCTTGGAAATAAATCTAGAGGACAGCCTTGGTAATCTTGAGGTATAATTTTCTTTGTTCCATCCTTGTATGTTCTTCTGCTAATTAACTTTGAAGAATAACTTCTCTGTCATTTCTGTGTCTGCAAAGAATATCTTTGGGTTTATGGGTGTCTATTCATTTTTTCCTGGAAGTGTAACAGAAGTCAGCTTTGGGTCAGGGGTTGTGACTCCCTTTTTCTACCAGAAAAAGGGAATTGAGCTAAGTGGGTAGCCAGAACCAGGAGTGAGAGAAATTGCCCTGCTGTTTAATAACTGCCAGCTTTACCTGTGTCTAAAGACAGCATTGGGAAAACTGATAAAAATATTTTTGAGTGCATTACAGATCTTTCCACTTCTATAACTGTCCAAATATTATCCATATCTTGTATCCTTCATAGTTCCTGCATATGCTAATGGCTTTAAGGATTTTCAGAAGAATACATTTAAGTGTCTGTGGTGAACCTTTGATAGCATGCTTCAAGTTAGTGAATTATAATGAAAGAGGATTAAAGGATTAGTGTGTTTACTTCTGACACTTCTTCCTGTGGGGTGCTCATGAGACTGAGTGGTAGATTTCTTGTGTTAAATTTCAGTGAAATATTAAGAATATAAGCAATGCAAGATTTTGCTCTCTTTTCAGGTTTGAGGTGCTGAGCTTTCTTATGCTATGCTACAATTCAGCTATTGTCTACATGCCTGCTTCTTCTTACCAGTCACTTTGTACGATGGGTTCCAGGTGAGACATTTGCCTTTGAAGTAGTCTTTAGGGTGATCTAGACTTTTAAATATTCATCCAATAAAGAAAAGTGCTTACTGGTGGGGATGGATTGGTTCTTAGTATGCTTCCATCATTTTTACTTGAGTTGGGGCTATGCTAAATTTGCCAAATATGTTTCATTTTCCTGCATCTGGAAATTGGATCTGTTCTTTGAGTAGAGAAGCAAAGACATTTTATATGCAAGGGATTTCTGTTGTTTTGGAGATAGTGCCACAGTTGCTAGTTATCAGTGGCCATGTGTTGCTTCCATGATGAAGATTCAGTAGTAAAATGATGCAGTAAGAGTATAATAAATTATCCTGATTTTAATGTAGGCAGTATATGGGAAGGCAGGCCCCTTTTTCAAGGGTCAGAAGTATTTCTTACGAGGCAGCTGAGAGCAGTTTTCAAGACTATAGTATGCGTATTACCTGACATTAGGTACAAGATGACTGCATGCTGTCATCATACATTAGATGGGAGGTGACATATTCTCTTCTGTACCACTGCAATGTTTCCTTTAAAGAAAATTGGTTTCAGTTACAGAATTTTGGAGAGAGTCTCCTGGCTGGTAGTAGAGAACATCTTGCCACCCTTGTTCTTTAGAAGCTGGTTAGGATTTGAGGAAAATAGGTGGAGTTATTGGCTACATGGGAGTAACACTGAACTGTCAGCAAGCCTCATATCAAGGCACTGCTATAAAACTGCTCTAATGATTAGGAATGCAATGTAAGAATGTTCTATGTTGTGTATTTATAATTTAAAAAATAAATTCGCAAATAACTGAAATCTCTGTGATATAAAGACATTTGTAGACTTTGTGGAGTTAATGCTATCTTGTAATGGTGGTGTTGTTTTTAGGCTCTGTGTGAGTGGATTTCCACGGCAACATGAGAAACGCTGGAAAGAGCACTGTGGTAGAGTGGTGTTAGACCCTGACTTCATGGTGCAGCTGCTCACAGGTGTCTATTATGCCATGTAAGTGGACAGAGTTTTCTTACTTAAAGTGAAAGGTCTGCTTTTACATGAATTAAAATATAAATGCTACTTGTTTGATAATTGAAAAAAATAATTAGGCTCCTAACACAAGTTCGTACTTGATTAGTGTATTTCCCATTACTTGCTTATTCAGCCAACAGATAATTTGAAAATATTTTTGCCAGCACTGAATGAAATGATGAAGGGCAGCTAGATAGGTGCTGAAGAGAGGCTTCTGCTTTCAGCTTTTTCCACCTTGCTGCTACCACAGATACCTTCTGTTCACAAACATAATGAGCTTGGATGCCAAGATAAACTGATAAAATGCAAACCTCTTAAATGTCAGTAGCATCTGAGGTAGCAAAAATACATTTCTGGTGCAAATTCAGTTCTGCTCAGTAGTGTTAATGTTTGCATATTGACCCCATTTTTTTAAAGTTTGTCCTGATTATGGCATCAATTTTGTCTTGTTTGGTGGGAACGTGGAACAGCTTTCTTGTTACACTAAAAAGGTAATAGAATACATTGTAGTGTTAAAAGAAGTGATTGTACTCTGGGGTGTACCTACAGTTGATGAATTTTCTACGTAAGCTGCGAAGTGCAAAGCTGGATTTGGGCAGAAAAAAGGACAAGTTTGTTTTCATAAGATGTGGAAGATAAATACCTGTCTTTACTTTTTAGATATAATGGTCAATGGGAGCTTGGCCAGGAGGTATTGGAGGACATAATTTACAGAGCACAGCTTGAACTCTACTCACAGCCCCTGCTGGTAAGAAACAATCCATTGTAATTTATAGGCTTGGTTAAGAGGAGTATGGATGTGTTTCTGAAGTGGATAATAACGAAAGCTTTTGTGTTCATTCACTGCACTATCAAATGCAAGTGATTTGTTAACAACTGCTCTTTGCAACATAGCTATTTATACCATACTTTTTCCTCTGAGTATTAAGCCAGAGTGTTGGGATCTTCTAGGAGTCATTGAGACTAAAATATATTTGCAAATATATTACAGTTGGCTCAAAATGTTTATATTGTTTTGACATACGCTACTGATGCGTGGTTCAAAGAAACTTAACTGAATAGTTGTATGTTACAGGGCATTGGTTGCAAAAAAAGTGTTTTCTTTGCTTTTAGATCTTTATCAGGGTTTAGAATAAGCTGTGTGTTTTAACTGATAAGAAAGTAGAGAAAGTAACAGCAGGGTACAGCTGGAAGTGAACAGGAGCTTCAATCCCAGAGTCAATGCCAGATTTTGTTTGATGAAGTCACACAGATCTTAATCTTTACCTTGTCTGGAGGAAGAGCAATAAAATGGAGTAATTCTGATTGAGGTGGGAATTTTTTCGTATTTGCTGTTCCAATCCTGAAAAGAGAGAAGAGAAATGGGAAAAGTGGTGAAAATTGGCTGGATGCAGGTGGGTGTGATTGGGAAGGTTGAAAGAGAGAAGGGAGAAATTTTTGTCAGATACAGGAATGAGACTCAAAAGAAGAGGGGAAAATTAAGGAGAATAAAGTAAATTAGATTCTTGTTTCAATTTCTGCATCAGAATTGTGGATAGAAGCCTTAGTCCTCCTCTGAACTAACAGCAATAAAATGTTACTGCTTTTTACATAACTGACGAAGGAGCAGATTGGCAAAAATCTTTTTATGTGGCAATCTGATATCACTCTTTTCTGAACCAAATTGCATAAAATTATTCTCCTAATGTACTAATATTGGCTGTAAAATTTATCTACAGGCTTTCTGACACTGCTGCATTTAAAATGCCTGATATCCATTGAATTATTATAATAGTTGGTTCCTTTTGGAAATGACTCATCGCTCCATCAGATTGAAAGTTTTAAATTAAATATTGAACCTGCTGAATTGGGCCATCCTATCAAACTACTACATTTGAAAAGTGTGTAGGAGGATCTGGAACTTGATGATATGACAATTTTTAGTTTTCATTGTTCATTTTTAATCAGTTTGTCCTTAGAGATTACTTCTCATTGTAAGAATCGTCTAGAATGTCTGTGTTTTTTTCTTCCAAAGCTGCTATTGATTCTCCATCCCACTGTTTGGTTACATCATGACATCACCAATTTTTACCCCTTCCTGGTTGTCAGGGTTTTCCTGTATATGCATGCAGGCCTATTGGGGGAGGTTTTTTTGCGTTTTTTTAATACTCTGATCATTGCCTGCTTCCTGTCTTGTTTTACTAACATTTTCTAAAAGTAACTTCAAGAAATTGTCCATTCTACTAAAAAAATTACCTGCATGTCTTTCCCCTAATGCTATATATTCATGCAATCCGACTTTTTCAAAGACTGGAGCCCTTTGCTCTCCTTGCATTCTTTAGGAGAAGTGTATAATTTAGCAGCATTATAAAATTCTGTATTTTAAACGTAAAACTACTAGCACCAAATAAATATCATCTGGGATACTTCACAGGTAAGTTGCTAATTCAGCTTCTGCCTAGGATTTCCTAAGAGCAGCAAATTCTTTGAAGTCTATTTAATATTCAGGCAAACCTCCATGTTAGGATTACTTTTAGATACTTTATTCAAGTACCTATTTGAGTAATTATGGAATAATATCAGTCATCATTACAATGAGAAACACCATGATCCCTGTGTTTGTTTCTTGGAGAAATGTTTTTGACCATTTAGTAGATCCGTACTCCTATTTACATAGGGTTTTATTGCCTGTAGAAAAGAAACCTAAGCTTAAAAACACCCAAGTGGAATAGCAGCATCAGAAAGCTATGAAATATCTGTTACATAGAAGTGGTCTTCTATCCCAACTCTTACCCAGAGACTGCAGTGGAAAGGGCAGGAAGTAACACAAGGGAAAGGCCTTTTCTGGTTAAAGAGATGTATTTCTGTTAGCAAATACAGGGTACTGGTCAGGAAACCTGAGAGTTTCTGCAGAGACAAACTTATCACCAAGTGTCAGAATTTGGTCACCTTGGACCTGGGAGCAGACTGGTTCCAGTCAGTCTTTTCCTCCGAACAAAGAGTTCTGCATGTTTTTCAGACAGAAATCCCAGTCTTCAGAGCAGAGACATGCAGGCTTTCCAAGTCCAGTGCACAGGAACCATGGATCAGCAAGTCCCTATTGTGACAGCAGCTTTATCAAGTGTATTTTATTGATGCACTTTTGCTCTTATTGAGTGTTCTTTTCTTAGAGCTCCTTTCTGGTAGGCAAGAGTGGATGTCTGGCCTGAAACCAGCCTTCCTTTGTCATTGATAGCTGCAGACTTGGCTTGCCAAGTCTGAATTGCACTGTGTGTTTGTTTTCCTGTCTTTCAATGCTGGATTAGACATCATGAGCAAGTGTTTTTTCGTCCTGAAAGATCGTGGTTTTGAGGGTGTTTTTGTCAGACAAGGACTGTGACTCATTCAGACTGGTTGTTTAGATTTACTGTTGCATTGATTTTTGTCTCCATATGGTTTTCCTCAGTGCCCAGAAGTACAGTTTGTGCTGCTAGAAAGGGACAGCTGTTAAAAGGTTCAACAAGCAGAAATGCTCTGTCATGATTCTGGTCATGGTTTTGCTACAAATTTTTAGATTTTTTTTTTTTGTATACTGATGGGGGTATCTATTCAAAAGAGGTAACAATTCCAGTGAGTAGAATATTCTGGAAAATCAAGGTATGTTCATTTTATGGGTTGTGGTTTTGGAGGAATTTTGAAGCTTTAAGTAGTACTTTGTGTGCATCAGCTTCATTATTGTTGAAGATTACACATGCCATAAGAGAACCAGTTTGCTTTTCTGGAGCTGGTATAGAAGTTCACTTTTGTTGTACAATTTACTTGTAAAGTAAGAAACATTACTGAAAGTTGTTTTTGTCTTTTTTTAAAGTAAACCTCTAATCCCAAAGGCATTTTATGGGAAACTTGAAGAAGCAATTAAAACATCAAAGCCAGAAGAAGTCACTTGTTCTCCTCAAAGCTGCAAAACATAACTTCTGACTTTATAATAGACTATTACAGGAGAAAAAAAAAGGTTTAATAAAGATGAGTGTGTTTTAATAACTTGATGCTCATTGCTTAGGTTGCAAATTTTTTTTTTGCCCTAAATAAATCTTGCAAGTACCTGCAGTCTAATCCCCTCTGTTAGATTGTGTTGGGGTTGTTTTTAGGGAGGGGTGGGGAGTGGTAAAGGGAAAGGAGTGGTGGAAATCAGCCCTGTCCCCTTGTGCACAAGGCCACTGGCTGTTGCCATTGGCTTGGGCTGTGACTTACTTTTATTGACACTCTTGTCATGAAACATAAACGGTTTGGATTGAGACCTTCCTGTATGTGTTGTTAGTGTCTGTCACTACTGATGGCGAAGATAGAAAAAATAAGTTACCTCAAAGAAATTGAGAAAATGAACTCTGGTTTTGAGAATAGGTTTTTGATGAGCTTTTCCATGTAGTCAACTTTGAATCTTGAGCATGGTGTCACCATCTTGAGGGGAATCTGGCATAATTACCAATTCTTGCTTGTTCTCCTTTCTGTATCTAGCAAGAGATCCAATATTGCCATTAGTGCATGGACAGTAGTAGTACTGCATTTTACTTTTGTCTTAGGTTGCAAATGCCATGAAGAACTCGCTGCCTTTTGATGCTCCTGATGCATCACAAGAAGGCCAGAAGGTACTGAAAGTAGAAGTTACTCCAACAGTTCCAAGAATTTCTCGGAGTGCTATTACAACAGCTTCTATCCGTCGTCACCGCTGGAGGAGAGAAGGTGAGCTTTCTCTGCCAGGACCACATATTACAATGTACTGTAATCATCATCATCACTGTAATCTGGCTTCTGAGTTTGAATGTTCACAGAACATTTTTGGGGGGCTTTTTGTTTGTTTTTGAAGGTGATATTCCATAATAGTACATAGTATTTTACATCTTCAGAGCACTGCATGAACATTAATATTTTGGGTGTTTGTTTTGGTTTTGATTTTGTGATAAACTGTGAGGTAGATGAGGAAATGGAGAAACTGTAAAATGTTTAGTAAGTCTTTTTTCTCCATGTAACGCAGTATGAAATTGTAGGGGTAAAATGTGGCTTAGAATTTGAGTTTTTTGTTTAATTTGCACTAAAACTCAACTGCCTCTTATCCTAAATAGCTCAGGGAATGAGTGCTAACATTTAGACCTTAATAGGATTCCAGTTGCCTAAAGCTACTGATGGCAGTGGGAGAGGGAAACACTGAACATCACACCTACCATCATGTGACCCAGTTTAGTGGGGAGCTATAAAATAGGTTTGGATAGTTTAGAGTTAGTCTCTCCTCAGTGAGTACTTATATTGTATGGAAGCAAGCTTGACTGTATGAAGAAAAGAAAACATAGTGATCTTTACTTTGATGACATCTTCAGTGTAGGTGCAGCAAAAAACTTGCTGTGAAATCACTTTGTCTACTTTTAAAGCTTTGTTACTTTGTCTATAAAATACTAGTTTTAAAAAGCTGCATAAATCAATGAAGGTAAAAAGGAGAATAACATAAGAATCAACTGAGAGTAAAAAGTCTGAAAGCAGGAATTATGTGTTCTCCTGTGGTACATTTCTTTCCCCTTTTATTTTTTATTGTTCTTCTTGGTCATGTGCAAAAGGATTTGATGACCTCTGGTCTTCAGCTGAATCAGGATGTCCAGGACAACAAATAGCTGTCTCCTGTTTTCAGGACTCTGCGTCGTGTTTGTCTTCGCTGTAGTTGCCATGATACTCATTTGCTGGTCTCTGGTCTACAGTACAGCCCACCTGTCCCTTTCTGTGGATGTTCTCACCACTTTTAACTAAGCATGGGTAGTGTTTTGTGTTTTTGTCCGCATAAACTTTCTATTTTCCCTGCCTGGGTTGGAATGCCAAGAAAGAAATAGAAAAGCACTAAAATGTTATATGTTGAATCCCAGATGGCTTTGACTTCTCAATCGAGGCTGACTCAAGCATTCCTGGCTCACCGATCCAACACGGCTCCACAGACCTAGGGATCAAACGTGAGCAAGAGGGGGAGGTGCTGATGCGCAGGACCCCTGAGCATGGCTTCCCGGAGCCCACCTTGGCAGCAGCCACAACAGAGGGTAGGACAGAGATGAGGAGGCAGAAGTCAGTGAGGCAGTTGCTGGAGGAGGATCCTGGCTCCCTATCCCCAAGCAGAACTTCTTTCCATTCTAGTGTGTGTTTCCGCTATCCCAGGGTGTATTAGCTTTCTTTGCAATACACACATCCCCTATATACCTAACATCAGGTCAGGAACTACCTTTTGTTATCATGTGGGCTGGCCTGGGGCTTGCATCTGTCTGGTGAAACACTGCTTGGCATGGCACAAAAAAAAAAACCACAGGGGTAATATCCAAGAGCATTGGGATTGCTTGGAAACTTTCCATTACTGAGCATGTTTAATCTTATATTAAGGAGAAAAAATATGCACCAGTTGAACATTAATCTAGTACTGAAAAGTAGACAGTACAGAGTATAAATGGATTTGACTCCATTTTAGTTAAATTAGAGTCTTGCAGTTTTTAAATTTTCAAGAATGAAGTTTCCTGTTGCCATTAGAAGTCAAGCTGATCTAAAACAGGTATACGATTACCTAAGTTTTATTTAGCAGTCATCCTTTAATTGAAAATCTATATATGTACAACTCATTTAGAGCTGGCTGCTCTTCAAGCACCAAAAAAGTGCTTGTGTTTTCAGGAAGAAATGAGGTTGTCATGTTTCTAAAAACTTTAGAAACAATTACTGCTTGCTTTCTCAGTCGTGCTGTCCACACAAATGCTGTAGGGCTTCAGAGGTTTGCTTGGCAGTCAAGAATAGCAAATAGAGTAGGTGGTAGAATTCTATTTTACTTAAGTTCATCTACTTCTGAGTAAAGATGATTTCCTTGATGAAAGACACAGTTTCAAGTACTGAACTTGAATCATGATTTCTCCTCAGAGATGAGAATTGATTTCTTACAGATTTAGCTGAACATGAAGTACTCTCCTATCTTAAGCCTTCTTCTGTGTGAACATTCCTTTGGTGTTTCCAGCCTCTATGAGGACATTAGCTGATCATAAATGAGATTTATTTGCACATTCAGATATGAGCTACATTTGTTCTTCAGATTTGTTCTTCAGGAAACAATAATCTGGAGAATTTGGAGACTTAAATATAGTGTTATCACAGAAGCGTTACACTTAAAGTGGCTATCAAACAATAATTAGGATCTCATGCTTCTGTAGAAGAGAGTGGCATAAAAATATTTAGTGTGGATTTCTAATCTACTTGATGCATTATGAATTTGAGCATGCTCAGTAAATGATCCTGTCTTCTCTTAAATTCACTTTTCACTTGATCTTACTCCGTTTTATAGCTCTTTGCATGTGCATGACCTGAAGGATATAGAGAAGTCCTTACCTGCAGAGAACTTTCTGGGACAGACAGGAACTGGGAAGAGATGTTGATAAAGATGATGTATTTTAGTCTTGTTTGAAGCCATTCATATAATTTGGCATATTACCAGATAAGGCATCATTCCACATCCTCTGCTTCAATACAAATAGATTGAATACTGTTTACTTCTGTAACATTAGCAATGTATAATTGCATTCTTGATCAAACTGAGTTCTCCAGCTGATAGCATATGGGAGAAGGCCAAGGAAAGGAGTTTGGCTTGATCATCAACATAAAATTGTGGGTCTCTATCCAAGAGTCTGTTCATTTTCTGATTTCACAGAAAGCTTCAGCCAGAAAATTCTCTCAACAATACCAGTTTGATGTCAAACAGCACAAAGAGAGACTGATCACTTCTAGTGACTTTTCAGTCTTCAGGTATAGGAAGGATAAACATGCTAAAAGTAATTTTAAAAAGGTTTATAAAACTCCTTCTTCACATCAGTGTTTTGACCCCTTAAATAGAAAAAGACAAGACTTCAGAATGACTCAGTAATGCAGTACAAGGTGTTCTGCTTCTGAGTGGTTGCAGCTGTGCACTATTTTGGGTCAGTGGAGAACACTGAGTCTGTATCTAAAGTACTAGTTGTGTGTATGCACAAATGGCAAATTATTTGAGATTTATTCTGATGAGGAACAATGAGGGTCCTGAATAGACACTGTAGAGCAATGGATATGATTTTGTTGGGTCTCTTTCTCTTTTGGCCATAAAATAAGGAGTATCTGGAAGGGAGTAGATTTTTAGATTTTGTTTCCTTTTGAAATTGTCTTATTGGTCTATTGGAACATAAAGAAAACCAAAATCAAACAAACAAACAAACAAAAAAAAAACCGGAAGGCAAAAACATTGTTGTTACATCATCCTGTTCTCCTTCCCAGAGTTTATGAGGACCCAAACATTTTTTTATTAATTCTGAGGGTAGTTCTTAGAGGAAAAATAAGATAAATTAGGAAAAGAATGTTGAATTACTTTAATCCCATTGGGAACTTCTGTAGGTATGCGAGTCTGACTAGACAGAAACTCTCTTGCATGTTATCTTCTCTATCTTCTTCATTTTTGAGCACTGCTGAGCAGCTTGGGCCTCTGTATAGTTGTACCATCCAAAAGCTTGCAACAACCCCTCTCAGTCTTATCTTTAAATCTTGTGCATAAAATGCTACTTTTTCAGTGCAACTACTCTGCTTCACTGTCCCTGAATAGGACATGTGCTTTAGCATCCTGTTACTCAGCAATGTTTTAACATAAACTTTGAAAACTACTGATATTCTTGTAATAGTAAAAACCTTACAGTGTTGTCTGGAGATACCTTCTTACAAGTTCCACATCTTTCTATTGAATAAGAAGGGCTTGAGAGGGGGCTTCAGCTGCTTCTCTTGCTGCTTGTAGCTGAACACGCTTTCATCCAGCTTTGCATGGTTATATAAAGAAACATAAATGTTGGTTAATTGAAAAAGTGGTCTTGCTTTTGGTATGTTGCAGTAATGTCTGATTTTTATCAGCACCTTTGTATGTGGGAAGGCTGGAGGGGGGGGAATGTCAATGTGGATTGTGGATAAAATATATCACTGTCTAGTGCAAAAAAAGACAAGTATGTGTCAAGGCGAAGAGGAAGGCCTAGTTTGACTAAACAGAGTAATCAGGAAGTGGGGAAAGTACAGGCATTTTAAATATGGTTACAGGAAGTTAAAGCAACTCTTCTTTTTAATAATTGCTCTGGGAACCTAAGGAGCTCCTTTTTCTACAGTGAAAGGCTTAATCAAGGAAGGAAGACTACAGTAACATGAAGCTATATTATTTTTCTGCTTCTGGGAAGCTAATGAGTCAAATAGAACTATTGAAAACTACAGAATCATCTCTCATTGCATCGTTTTGGGAAAGGCTGAGAGTGGTCTGATTTGGAGATGTCTAAATATCTTTTATAAGCTGATACACATTAATGGTAATTGAAAGGCAAAGTTTCCTGAAAAGAAGAAGTACACGCGGAGCAGAGTAATCAAACCTCCCTGTAAAGTTTTGGGTTTGCATTACACCTGAGAAACGTGAAATTGGATCAGGCTGCATTCCTGCTACACAGAGGTGGCAACAACACCAAAAGCTTTCTGTCTGTCCTGTTTGCCACAGTGTAAAGTGTTCCTCAGCTAACACTCAGCATGAGAGGATGAGCTTTCACTCAAATGTTAGACTCTCTCAGATACTTGCCACCATGTTATTCCTGTTCTGCAGAAAAGATATGTTTGCTTGGTGGCAAGCTGGGTTGAACAATCTTAACGATAGAGCACCACAATGGCTTTACCTGTGCTGGATCTGTATTTCTTCCAAATAATCAGACTCTACAACTTTTACAAAGAAAAGCAAAATTCTTATAGCTTAAGTGACTCCTTTTTTTCTAACGTGGTGAAACTTTATGCCTTTTTCTCCTTGAAATGAGATACATGAAGCAAAAACTGTAGCTCTGTTTTCTGTTTTGAAATTTGAATGCTGCTTAGTTTTCTACTAAAACAATAACTTCTTCTGAAAACTTAGAGCTTAGAAAAAGACTGGAATAAGATTAACAGGGGAAAAAAGTATTTGTGTGCAGTCCTAATCATATTATAGGCCTAAAAATAAGGATTTAAGAAATAATATTGTAATGCTTTTATTTTCTCTTTGAGATTCCAGTCAAAAGCACAGTGCCTCTTCAATAACATAAAGTGTTTCAGAGATTTAATTTCTCTCAATGCAAAGGTTGCCCTTTTTTTTTTCTCTGAAAAATGTGGTTGTTGAGATAAAAGCAAATATGGTAGAAGCACCTGGATGGGATTGCTATAAATTCAGGGAGGATTGAATTTTGGAGAAGAGAGAACTAAGAACTACGTTAATCTCCAACAGAAAGTATGGTCTCATTGTTCAAAGTGCCAGCTTTACACATGAGAAGCCTTCTACTTCTGTTTGAACATTGTGATTGCTAGCCTAGGAAGTAGCCTAATTCTGAAACTTACTGAGCACTCACCAGAACTTACTCTGATTGGGAGAGATCCTTAGATCTTGCCTCAAAATAAGATAAAAATAGTCTGAAAGGGTGATGGGGGTTTTTTTTTTTTTAATGACATGTAGTAAGAGAATGGATATCAGTATCTGCAGACCGAGCTAAAAAACATTAACCAAATGGGGCTTAATTTTTGTTTATAGACAAAGTTTGGCACCAATATTCTGATTGATAAAAGTATTATAGATGAAAGGCCAATCAAGCTCAGGGAGCACTTACTGTTAGACTCTGTTATTCTGCTAAATATGGGAGGAAAATTGGCTGAGAATCAAAAAAAAATTAAGCAAGTGGAATCCAAGTGGATTAGTAAATGAGGTTTGTTTTGACATTCTGTGCACATCTTTGTCTTCATGTGACCTGAATGCATTCTGTGTTTTCTGATTGGTTTGGGGTTTTTTTGGTTGCTTCTTCTTTTCTTTACAGATACTGAAGGTGTAAATGGAAGAGAAGAGTCTGTGAACCTTAATGATGCTGATGAAGGATTTTCATCGGGAGCTTCCCTCAGCAGCCAGCCAGCTGGGACCAAACCTCTATCCTCTGTATCCCAGAAAGGCAGCTTAAGGAAAACAGCAAGTGGGCGTTCCGCTAAGGAGAAAGAAACCTCTTCTGCAGCAAAATCCAGTGAGAGCCCTCGAGATTCAGTAGCTCGAAAGCAGTACACACACCAGTCCTCTGACCTGGATGGAGATATGATTGAGATGACACCTACTAAGAAACACCTCAGCCTGCCTGCTGGGCAGGTGGTGCCAAAAGCCAACAGTTTGGGCCTGATCAGGACCGCCAGTGCTTCCTCCAGTAAATCATTTGACTATGTGAATGGCAGCCAGGCAGGCTCCAGTATTGCAGCTGGTACAGAGGGTTTTACCAGTCTAGCAGGTGGCAACACCAATCGGTTTTCAACTATCAGCCTACAGGAGGACCGGCTAGGCCAAGGTGGGGAAGGTAAAGATCTCCTTTCCCCAGGAGCTCCCCTAACCAAGCAGTCTCGATCTCCAAGTTTCAATATGCAGCTGATATCCCAGGTGTAACTTTGATTCCCTTCCTTAGTATTCCCTCTTACCCCTTAATCCCTAGCAAGTTTATCCTTAGGGAAAACATGAACCGTCATCCCACAGTGTGAAAATACTGACTGTTGTGATCTCGTTTGATTTGGTTTAGCTATCATACTGTATTACTGAAACAGCAATAATTCTTCCCTCACCTTCATCCTCCTTCCCTCTTGTAAACATGGTTGTGAAACAGTATATAATGTACTGTATGCCTTTTTCCATGCCTTCCTTTCTCCTTGGGTGATGTGCAATCCATCGTAGGCTGATCAGTCCCATTTCAACACTGTGAGACTGGAGACACCGGCGGAAATGGTGAATGTGATCCCTATGAGATGATGCTTTGGCTTTGTTAAGAAATAGAAACGGGTTTGTTTTCTTGGTCTACAGTACTGCAAAGACTACTGGATCCTGACTTGTCTTTCTCAGAACCAGGAGTGCCTCAGAGATTCTAGTGTGACTTCGGACCTCTCTGAGTCTGTGCAATCAGTTCTGGGGAGGGGATTGTCATTGCTGCTCCTGGCTGCCTACAGCACTTTT
Organism: Anthoscopus minutus; assembly: GCA_013399455.1. Lineage (NCBI taxonomy): Eukaryota > Metazoa > Chordata > Aves > Passeriformes > Paridae > Anthoscopus > Anthoscopus minutus. The sequence goes on along the minus strand of VWYI01040043.1, from coordinate 54,117 downwards.
TTCATTAAAATGAGGGTAGTTTTTTCTTGACTGCCCCCAGTCTCTCATCCCAGAAGCTTTTGATGTTCAGCAACCGAGACATGCATAGTAAGAAGCTGTTTTCCCTCGGAAAGAGGATTCTAGGTTGATAATGTAGGTTACAATGCACTTCTAATGGCGTTGTAGCCATTTGTAATGTTACATGTCTTCCCCTCCAGGACACAGGGTCATTCTGCATTTAGACTAAAAGTTAGACATCATCATGTTGTTAAACCAATCTGGTTTGAAAGTGGGAAGGAAACACTGCTTCCCCAGGAAATAATGGCTAGCTCTGCTTCATTTTTGTTGTTGCTGTTGTTATTGTGAGGTGCTGATCACCGAATTGAAAGGTGTATTCGGGTAAAGAGTATTTCTCAGGCTGCTGTCTTTTGTGTCATGGCTGTTGGGACACCCCCATCCCTTTCATCTCCTTTCTCAATGTCCCTGAATTCAATGATGGAGTCATCTGAGGAATCCTGCAGTCCAGACAGACCATACTCTCAAGGTGCTGTCTCAGGGATAGAGACAATAGTTTGCCAGAAACACTGAAGCTACAATGTGAAATGCTTTTCTAGCAATGCCGTTTGTGCAAAGGGGTACTGACAGTCATTTTTTCCCCCAGAAGGATCACACTTCATTGCCTTGGTATATATAACCTTCTAAGTTTTTTTCAACTGTTACTTTTGTGGATTGTCCCTAGTCTAGAAAATTCAGAACTTGTGCCATTGAGCCAAGCCTTGAGTGCATGTTACTGGTGCGTGGCACTGGCTGGTACTTACATTACAGGACACTGCTTAGAAGCACATTTCTGGTTACTCTGGAGAGTGTTTGGCATTCTCTCTCCATCTCTCTGTATCTCTTTTTGGATTGATAGAAAGGGGGAAAGTTCATCCTCTCTGCGTAAGTCCTCTATGATATCCTGGAAGTTTACAAACTGTAAACCTGCAGGAAAGAGGTATGATTTTTATGTGAGCACTTTGGTTTCACTGTGAAGGATAAATGTAAGCAGTTACAAGCAGCAGGCTCTCTTTGAATGATACTCTTCAAGATATTCAGAACAGTGAATGACATGATGTGGTATTGCTGATAGTTGATTTTGGTGGGGAATTTTTCTTTTAAAGTTTATTTCAAATAGATTTTTGTTTTTTCAAATTTACATTAAAATTCATTAAAATATTTGAAAGGTTTTTTGTGGTTTAATGAGTCACTTTGGTAGCCTAGTCTTCATATCATATAGTTACAAAGTGAATTTAGCTGCATCTGATGTACAGATTCAGGTAAAGAGTAAATAGACTCTTCAGAAGGAAAACCTGGCAGTTTTTAAATGGAAATTAATTTTTAAGGACTGCCAGTCATGCACAGACGGAACTAAGGCAAAGCTGAGATAAAGATACAGGGCTTACATTTCTGTAAAAATGTCAAAAGCTGCATATGGTTAAACTCTTCTGTATAAAATAAAATTTTCCTAGTGGAGACAATTGGTAAGTCATGACTAGAAGTATCAAGTTTATACTTTGTAGAGACTATCTAAAAGGAAATTTGCTTAAATATTTGGAAAGGAAAAGATCAGGAGTGTCAGCTAATTTTCTAAGAATTACTTAATTTCAGTATTTTAAAAAATGAAGTTATTCATTAGCAAGGTTCTCTACTTTCTATGTTTGTCATTAGATGCATTCCTCCCGAAGTTTTAGGAAACAAATTGGCATGAGGTCAAATTTTACAACCATTTTTTAAAAGTTTTTTTTTTGTGTGGGGTTCCACACTATGAAAACTATTTCACGAATGAGACAGCTTTACTGGCTTCAGATAGGGAAGTCAAATGTACATGTGTAAATTCAAATTGGCAAAAACCTCAGTCAAACTACCTTTTAAAATATTTTTACACTTCTTATTTTGATCATGTGCCTTTTGTTATGGTTTCATTCATTGTATTTTGTTCTTGTGTATATATACCTACTCCATGTCAGTCTTTTTAAAAAGAGTTCCATTTCATCCCTGTAAAAAAATTGTGTTTTCTATGTGCTGATATGGTACATCTATGGCTTCTCAAAAATTACCCTTTTAGTGCAGTGTTTCAGTTGTGGGAGCTTGTTCTGTTGTTTTTCAGCCAAGTGCTGCTGAACATTTACCTTACAAATCAAGTCATCACAGGTATCTACAAACCAGCTGTAGTACCAGGCTCTGCAGTGCTGTGCCTCTTATTTATCATTAATGCTTCTAGACGTGTCTCAGACTATGCTGAGGTGTGTCAAGATCGTTGCAAATCTTTATACACTATGTTCAGTACATTCCAAAGTACTGTGGCAGAAATAAAATTAGAAGTGTCTGGGATATGGGTGGAGGATATAATCTGCTGGGTTTCTGATTCTATATGCTAAATACTAAGCTAAGTTCAAAACATAAATTTTCTGACACCTGTGACAAATGTTTAGACTTAAATCAAACCTCCTTATCCTAAATTCACTCTGCTGTCTCTACTTTTACAACATTTGGTACTTGAGGCACTAGATTTAGATTTCTGCACTGTTTGAGTGCAACTGCAGCATTATAAAAGGACAAAAAGCAGAACACTGATTTTTTTCTCCCCCATATCTGTGCAGTCAGTTCTGGACATACGTACATGGACATACATGCAATTCTTAGGTGAAGAAGGGTAGATTCTATATTCTGATGCATACATATACTTCAGTAGGGGAAAATGAAATGTGTGTCCTTGATACACATCACAATCTGCTGCCATTTTGCAACTAATTTTTTGGACTTTATAATTTTAAGAAAATACAAAATGTTGGGATTGTGAACTCTAGCTTGATTGTCCTTTCCAGGGATTTATTGTAAGAAGCTTTTTGGTTGAATAGTAAACCATATTTTCATTCTGCAGAGAGCAAGTGATGAAGTAAAAATACCTATTAAAATTAATGTTGCAAGATGACCATTTAAATTACTGTATTATCCCTTTAGTTTTCATTTGGAAAAATTTCCTAAAATGGATACTTCCATATGCTGTCCCTTTTAAGTGCAGATTTCTTTGAACACCCTTTCTGATTTGAATTTGAAGTTTTTTTGCAGCATACGTCATTCTGCTGAACATCATGTTGCAGCCAGTAAGCATTAGATCTAGTATTTGTAGTTTGCAAGTGTGTTGGTCTTAAATGCATTTCCAACATACTCCTGCTAGCTTTAACATAATTACAGTCATTAAAATAGTGAGAAAAGAAAAAAAAAAAAAGGTGTTTTCTGACAAAGTATTTATTTGCACTACTTATGAATACTGGAGTTTACTGGGACAGGGTTTTTTCTCACCATGTGAGGTTTACTTGTGTGTGAGTAGGTACATACATTTGTCACGTGTTGACAATCAATTGCCTCAACTGTGTGTATACTGTATGTAAATAGGAACGTATTTTTCAAGATTAAGGGGGAAACCTGCATCTTAGTGGTGGTAAAGCTACTCTGCAGTAAGGTGACCCCCAACTCTGCTTTTTGTCTTCAGATACTATGTGGTTTGTTTTACTTCTTTAATGAAGTTTATTAGTGTTCTTGGAAAATTGTAGCTCCAGGGAAATTTTCCTCAATATTTAATGTATAACATGTTCAGAGAATTATATTTTGAAAAATTAATTTTGGAATAGAAAATTCTATGCTATGGCTGTATTTTAACCTAAGAGTTTGAACTTGTCCTATTTTGTCATGAACCAATGGCTATCTCCTAAGTGTTCAGCATTTTTACTTTGGTCAGAAACCAGACATTTTTGTTTATCTTGGGTTACAAATTTAAATTAATTTGAAGCAAGAATCAATAATAACTTTTTGAATAAAATCATAAAAATAAAGCTGTACAGTATAGGTACTGTGCTCATAATCCTAGAGGAGGTGTGGAAAATATAATGGAATATGTTTGAATGAAATGTATGTACTGCACACAAAACAAAAATACTTTGATGTTAGTAGATCTAATAATCTCATCCTTAAATTCTCTCATTGCCAAAGATATTGCTACCTTGGCATGTTTAATATAACATTAAAGCCATTAGCTCAGTGTCATTTGTAACAAGCATATCATAGGAATAGTTTTCATCAGTAGAATAAACATGCCCATTTTATTTCAGTTTCTTGTTTAGGATAATTGCAGGGCTAAAGTTACAAAATATCTCTCCTTTTCAGGCATGCTAACAAGCCAGATCCTCTGTACTTGCATCACATTCTTAATTTATATAATTTTTCAATATTTTATATCTTCAGTATTTTAAATGCTATTTGTTTCTAGCATATGGGCCTTAATCTCTGTTCGTTATTTTTGTTTTTTCCTCACTGGCTCTTGGACAAACTTTGCTGTTGAAAGCTTTTCTGTACGTGATTCAGGGTAGTGAATCATGACATAGATGTTGTGTTAGTGAATACATGTATCAGCCTGTCAAAATTCCTATGTTATGACCAGCTGAAGAGACAAAATACTTGCCTGCCTCTTTCACAGTGGTGGAAGATGACAGTGAGCTGTGAGCATCTTGGTTTGTTCCTGAAAACAATAAGTAGATTTTGCAAGACTGATACTTATGAGGTTTTCCACATAGTTATTATGAAATTTTATTTAAAATAAATCTTGGAAGAAGATTTTAAAACAACAGCTGACCATTTTAGATAAACTTGCCTAGTAAGTTTGTCAAGCGTCAAGGCCTGTGATATTAAAAGTTTAGAAGTAAGCTGTGCAAGTCTTAAGGGTACCTCACAGCTTCAAGGAAAGGATTTAGTAAAAATCTGTCCTATTTTAATCGTCTGTATTTTGAGATTTAATGGAAAGAAATACAATTTTTGCTTCCATCCTTTTACTTATTTTTTGCTAGGCTATACCTCTCCCTGAATATTTTTTTAACTGTGTTCATCAGATTTTACCAAAAGTAGTACCTGTGGGACCAACTGAATTTAAAATGGGTCCATAAATTATCCCTTCTATCATAAAGGTTTACTAAGGTTTTCCTTTGAGGAGGTGTTGATGGGAACAGATGTATAGTAAAGCTTTGTATCTGTACAGTGAAACATTGCCCTACATTTTAGCTTGTGCATGATGAGCAGAGTGACGAGATCGAGTTTTATTGACCAGCTACTTGGTTGTGAGCTCCCAGTGTTTTACAGGCTACTGTAAGATCTAAGCTGTTTTAGAGAAGACTATCTTTACATTCTGATACAACTTTTTCATGAGTGATGAATAATCTGTTCAGGAGTCAAAATTTAAATTGCTTCAAAATGTGGTTTAGAATTCTCACAGGTTTTGATTTTAGAGGGTAAAACGGTCAGGGGAGATTTCTGTTTAGAAGTGTCTGCTGGTAAAGTGTCTCTATGGTGCTTTGTCATGGAAACTTCCTTAAAAATCAGTAGTGAAGCCTTTGTGTTTGAGTCTTCATCCTCCCCAGAGCTGATCACAATACAGAAAAAGTAGAGCAACCTTTTACCTTTAGTTCTGAAACAAGTACTTGGGAGTAACAGAAATACTGGCTATTGACACTGTTCTTTCTGTTCAGACAGTTACTGTTGTTGTGCTAGAATTTCATGTTATTAGTTTATGAAAAATGCAAGTAGTAAAAACTTTGTGGCTTCAAGTATACAGTAGATGTGAGTTAACAATCACTCAGGATAAATCAACATGTCAAAGTATTAGTAGATTCCTAGTACTGGGGTGTGTGGTGTGTGTATGTGTGTCAGTGTTCAATGATTACTTTGAAACAAGACTTCTGTTTTCTTGCACATAGTTCATACTTTAGGGGTGGATATTACTAGCTGGTTATTTATGGACAAATACCATGTGAGTAAATAAAACAGTCATTTAACACTTTTTTCACATTGAAGATTCCAGGAAAAAAAGCTAATAAAAATTTTTAATAATCAGCTGCTCTTAATACATTTTAGATTTACTATGGTAGCTTTTATTTGCTATTTAAAGACCCAAACAGATAAATTGATATATACCCCATGCTGCATTTTTAAAATTTGTAATTCCTGTACTTGACAATGAGTTTTTGGATCTGTTTTTGTCCTTGTAAGAATAGAGGACTTACTACCTGTTTTACTAGCAAAAAGAAACATTCTGCAAGGGTTAAAAATTATTTTCTTACTTTTTTCTTCATACCAGGTTTGTTTCTCTGAATTAAGATTTCTGAGGATTTTTACTACTTTAGCATTATGTAATCTCAAAGAAGGAGCATAAGCAGCACGTAGCCCACTTCTTGTGGACACTCAGGCTAGGCAACAGGACATGGATTGGTGGTGTGAGCCCCTCTTGACCAGCACAGCCCGGCTTGCTGGTGTGAACCCCAGACGCTTGAGATTCGGTACTGGTGAAGAACTAAATCAAACAGGTTTTTAATAACCATGACCTCTGCTGTATGATGTCCTATAATCTGGGGATCAGGAAAAGTCTTCATTCTTAGTCCTGAAGAAGGCACATATTGAAGATCATGTTATTGGTGCATGTAAGCCATTATCTTAACTGTCTTACTGAGCTGGTTCATGCTGTTGACTTGTTGAAATGTGAACTGTAGTTACTATTGACTTTGTAAATACCTGCCAGAGAAGAAATATAATTATTTTAAATCATTGTAAATAGAGATGTATAAAACTCGACACAATCTGCAATGCAGAAANTCGCGTCGCCACAGCGACCGCGGGCACGAGCCCAGTGGGCGCGCGCGCGCCCGGCGGCGGAAGTCCCGCCCTGCGGCCGTGGCGGGCTGGGAGCAGGGCGCGGGTTGGCCGTGGCACAGGTCACTCAAGGGGCGGCGCCTGGGTTGGCTGTCGCGGGACACGGCCACTACCTGGCACGTGAGCCCGGTTCCGCCTCCTGCTGCCGCCTCCTCTGCCGGAGGCGCGGGGAGCGGGCAGGCTCCCGGTCCCTCAGAGAGGCGCCGTGAGGCCTGAGGTGAGGCGTGAGGCGTGAGGCGTGAGGCGGGACCGGCCGAGCCCCCCGGCGGCAGCGCCCCCCGGCGGTGGGGCTGCGCCCACGTGACGGACGCCGCCATGAACCGGCCCGAGGGGACGCGCAGCACCCGCCGCTCCCTGCAGGTGAAGTTCGTGCCGGACGAGGATGTCCTCAGGCACATCGCCGACGACACAGGTACAGCCGGCTCGGGGTATAGCCGAGCCCAGAGCAGCCGCGGCGGCCCCGGGAAAGGGACTCTGCAACGCCCGAGCTGGGTGGGTGCTGCAGAGCCTCGCAGAAGGACGAGGCCTCCGGAGTCTTTGGCCTCACTTCAACCTTCGTGCAGTGTCTCTGTCTCAGCCTGGCACCGGACAGGCTGCGGGCGGGGCGGGTACACGCTCTCGGTACGAGCGCCCCCCGCAGCAGCGTGTACCGGGTGGCATAGGGAAACTCCTCGGGCCTGACACGGTTAAACACTCGCACAGTCAAAGCGGAACGAGGCTCCAGGTGTTTGCTATAGGAGTGTTTTGCAGCAGTTCTGACTACTTTTAATGTGGGAAGCCTCTGTAAAGCTGCTTAAGACTTGCCGATACACGGCACGGATCATCCGGCTCAGACTTCACTGCTGGTCCTGCTTAGCGCAGGTCATGCAGACGGTCTGCAGAGGGCCCTCAGCCTAAATTCTCCCATCAGTGTAACTGACAGCCTACAGGCAAGGTGTTTTCCAATTGCTCCTCTTCTCTAGGAAAAATAAGGCTTGATAAGTACCATCCCTTTGCATGTAATTTGATACTGTAATGCGTGAGCCACTGTCATTTCTCCCATTTCTCTCTGTGGAGCTGGTGGTCGCTGAAATGGATGTCTGCAGGAGCCAGCATTTGTGGTGAAGGAGGGATGAATGGCTGTCGGGTCAGCTACTGACCAGCTGTTCTTTTAGCAGGACATATCAACGTTGAATTTATTTAGTGATTTGCATAACAGGAACCTGGTCTCTAAGTCAGGTGGCTGCATACTACTGCAATAGAAATAATGAAATAGCAGGAGGTTAAAGCTTTTATTGCAATTCTAGGAATGAAAGTACGGAAGGACAAGGCTCATCTGAGTGTCAGTGTGAAGACATTTGTGAAGAAGCTTGAGAATATTTCTGATAATGAAGCTCAGGAGATCCTAGAAGAGAAGAACTATGTTGCTGCTCTTGGAATATGTGCCCAAGGTATTAGCAGGGGAAAACCTTACATGGCTCTGACTTCATAAGACTCTTGCAGTGTTAGGGTTATACAGTGGTGGCGAAATTGCTTTTGAGGGCTCAGTCTGCTTTGACTGTGCTTGTGGTAACAGGCAGAAGAGAAGATTATGATTCTAGGATTTTATTATATTTGTTTTGTAACACCTGTAATATAAAGCTAAATAGTGAAATGTTGCATTCCATCTTTCTTGGGTTGGGAATTTTATCAGTGCTTTTAAGATAGCTGCAAGTAACATTTCTTTTCACAGAACCTGTGGGAAATGGCTCAAGTATAAGTGGTGGTGAAGTTTACTCATTCCAGACTCCCAAACGCTCCAATAAAATGGCAGAGCTGGGTATGTTTTGCTCTTTTTACTCTGCAGACTTAGGAGAAGCAAGCAGAAAATGGCAGTTCCAGAGAGGAACTCTCACTGTTTTGGTTCAAATAAGGTGCTTGAGTTGGGTTGTCACTCACTTGAAGAATCATTGTTATGTCCAGCACCATCTGAACTTCATTAGTATTGTCACAGCTAATGATACATCCTACAAACGATAGTAGGGATCATCCTACTATATCACTATACAGAAGCTGGTTTTAGTGCCTCTTAGTTTCTGCTGTGTCTTGGGAAGTTGTATTTCCTATCTTAGATCTCCTTGTGCAGCAGGGTGGATTTCACTGGTGCTCCCTCCTGGAGCTATGACTCAATTTGAAAACTGAGGGAAGTCATGCTATGACAGTCTGTTAGTCCCAGTGTTACCTGGAATAGGCTGTTGGTCATACAATGGTAGGGACTGTTAGCAGGATAGGGTGACCTTTCAGATTCACATCAGTCATCCAACTTCAGCTTGTACTGATAAGGAGTAGGTAGAGAGTTCCTCCTGGGAAGCTGATGTGTTTGCTGTATCTGATGATCTGTTATGTCCAGCTGATCAGTCTTAAAGGACTAAGTGAGCCTGACCAGACCTTGCTCTAATTCAAAGACATGTGGTCTCCCAGGGAGCAAAACATGCTCTACAATTGCATCGGCCATATTTGTAAAATTAATTGGTTGATGAGTTCAGCCTTTGAAAATCTTTGCTGAGGAATACAGCCACCTTTAGGGTTAAAAAAATTTAGAAGTATTTGGTTCCTGAAATAGCTAAGGATTTAATGTGTGGAGAGGATTTCAGGTGTGTGGTTCCATTTCTGACAAGACAGAGCTGGAAGCTTTATACCTGACAAGTCCTTCCTTCCCTTCCTCCTATTTCCTACAGCCTCTGAATTAGCCCAGACACCAGAACGAAATGTGGCACCTGATGACTCCAAGTGCCCTGAGAAGATGGCCAAAACCCCTCAAAACAGTAAGTCCTGTGGTGGTTTGGGGAGCTGAAGCTGAGTGAGTGAGGGTTATGTTTCTCTTTGGGTGGTGGAGTGGATGCTTGAATTTCAGCTTGTGTTGTGCTTACATATTCTAGTCAGGTTAACACCATGGGCTGACCTGTTTGATGTACATGGCCTGTGCTTCACCTTGGTGTCCGGTCTCCTCTTCTGCCCTGCTGCTCTAGATGAAACATGAACTTCTCTGTCATCTGTTGCTGTGACATGTAATGATTTCCTCTCTGTTCAACAAAAATACTTGCACTTGAGAGAGTTATGAGCTGGGCTGGTGTGTTAAACACCGGTTGGGTAGGACTGTGTGGGTGTTCATGTGTAAATTCACACTTCATTGTATAATATTTAACACTTAGTACTGCAGAGAGGAATACAGATGGGAGAAGTCAGTGCAGGTCAACACTGGCAAGAGCGTGTGCATTTGTGCTTGGAAATGGAGTCTGATATGCTTAGGGAGAGAACATTAGCTCATTTTTCAGCCCCTTCCCTCCTACTGGAGTCTCGTTCTCCTTCCTGGCCTCACAAAGCTGTGACTAAGAACTAAAAGCTGCCTTCTGTGGTATTAGCAGTGACTTATGTGAGCTGACACAGGCAGGCTGCTGGAGCCACCACAAACTCACAGCCAGAACACAAAGAGTAAATTAATTTCTGTTACGTTCCTGAAGCAACATCTGGACAGAGGGACCTGAGTGGAGATGCAGGCACCCTTATGTATGGTTCAGTGCTAGAACCAGCCTGTTGTTCACACGTCTGTGAGCAGTTTTGCACATGTGTGGTTTATCCCCATGCTGTGATCTTCACCGCATTCTGATCAGTCTGTTAGGGTGCCTCCTGGCCTACCAAACACCTAGGTTATCTGTACGCAGGTGTTCTCCTTCCCTAAGCATGCACAGGGTAAACAGCAATAGACCTGGTATATCTGTTTTGCTGCATTGGTGTTTTGAGTCTTTGCTATCCCCACCTGCATGGTCACTTGAGTGTATTTACAGTTCTCCTTGCCTACCTGTGAGGAACTAGAGGCTTCCCTCATAGGGTTAACTATCTAGGGAGCTGATATTCTGGTGCTCTTTGAACAGTAAATGCCTGTTTTTCTAATGGATCATCTTGTGTCACTGCTGAAAATTTGCAGTATTCTGTACAATGCTGTTTCTTCCTTTTCAGAACGTTCAAGTTCAAACAAAGTGCCGCAGAGGGTGAGTAATGACTTTACATCACTTGGATTTTGTGTTTGGGTTTCTTCCCCACTTGCACTGGTAAATCACTACAGTTGGAGAGGAAGGACCTTGAAAAGTATCATCCACAGTAGAGATATCTCTTCTGTTATAACCAGTCACGAGTAACTCAAGTGAGAACTGTTATCAGAACTAGGGGATTTGGAGTCAGTGGGCAAACAGGAGGTTTTACAGCTTAATTATCAAGAGTGGAAACTATTTCCTTGCATCAGACAAGTGAGGATGCTAGACGGTCCTGTAATACACAGTTAAACTCACAGCTTTCCAGTTTCTCACTAAAGGAAGAAACAGCCTTAATTGTAAGAAATGCTGTTAGAACAGGAGTTACAGAACTGTGATGCTGCTCACTTTCTTATTTACCATTGTTTTGTAAAGAATAAATGGGAGTGATGGGTTGATGTTGTGTTTCATGACACTGCAGAGAGATACAGTCCAGAACCGCCAGTTGTAGTGGCTATGGAGTGAAAGAGTTGGCTTTCTAAAATGGTACAGCATCATAGCAGAAATGTGTGCACAACTTTTCTGGTATGAGGTTCTAGGATGAAATACACCTGAAAAAGACATGCTGTTTAGGGATGCCATATTCACTGCTTGATGATTTCACATCCACTTTGTAAGGATCAACAAAAGTATTTCCTAAGTATTGCAGACTTGATCCAGTCCGAATCAAGCATGTGCTTTACACATATGTAAGGAAGATGTGTCATTACAACTTGGTGAGCCCAGGTAGCTTGGGGATTCCTTTGCTGTACTTCTGGGCTTAGTATGCTGAGTGATCTTCTGTCATTCTGGTAGTTGCTTTCATAGAGAGCTTCTAGATGACTTAGAGTAGACAGCATGATATGGAAGGTGACTGCTGTGGGGACTGAAGCATTTCCAGTTTGTCATTGCTTTGGTTTGACTGTTCCTCAGGGGCCAAGACTGGCATCTTGGTTGGATATTTCACAGTTTTCTACTCTCCATCTTGAGCTGGAAAAATTAAGCTCCTTTTGGAACTTGATCCTGTCTCCCTCTGAATGGGAAAACAAGATCTCTCCATACTTAACTGCCTCTGCTTTTCCAGTTTCATGTGAGCTGAAATAGTTTGAAAGTATAACCTGTCTTTGCTTGGCAGAGGGCTGTTTAGAGGAGAGAGACATTTTTTCTAATGCATGTTTTTTATTTGCTGTTCCAGAATAAAAAGAAAGAATTTGTGTCTACCACACCTTACAGACTCAGAAAGAGACTAGCAGGTAAAGATCAGCCTTTGTAGTCAGCTGCCACAGTCAATGAGGCACTGTGTTCAAGGGAGAGTGTTTTCCTCTTGATCTTCTGTCTATGGTAGCAGTGTGACTGAAACAACCTGATTCATCCTGCAGAGTGTAGAAATGTCCTTTAGAAATCTATGTTGATCTTTCCCCTACAACTTATTGCTACTAAGGTGAGGGGTAGAATGGTTAGAAGCACAAAGTTACTGAACTTCAGTAACGTGATCAAAAGAGACAAAACTTTCAGTAATCTTATCTCTGCTGATACTTAGTGTGGTCCAATTGCTTGAATCAGGCATAAAACTTTGATGATGGCTGGAACATCCATGTCAAAGTATTCCCAATAACTGGTTGACAAAACCATAATGAATGCAGAGGAGAGTTGGTGTTTCATCTTCTATTTCTTGTGTGTTGAGAGACCAAGACTGAGCCAGATTTCATCTGTGCTCTTCAATCAACACTGCTAACAGAGATATTTTACAACTTTTTTGCAGAATGTGACATAGAAGATACTCAGCCTACATGATTGGCATTTGGGAAAACTGACATAGAGATGCTAAGAGAAATAGGAAATTCCATTGTCTGTTTTTAGTCTCCTTTTATGGTATGATGATGTTTCTTAGTTGGTATCCAGGAGGAAGCTTTACTTAACAGTACTTTGTGATCCTAGAACTGCATAAGAAATGGCCATCTGTTTTTGCAGTTCTCTTAAGCATTGATTTTACCTTTCTGTGAAATATATTTAGGATTCTTGTGCTTGTAAAACATCTAGAGAATGTGTGTGAGATGGTGCAAAATGAATTCTGTGTAAGAAGTCATTCCAAGCTTTTAACCTTAAAATTTATGCTCTAGCTCCAGATCCCGATTTAGAAAGTGAGAGTGAATATTCTGCTTCCTGCTCAGAGGAGGAGGATGAGGAAGATCAGAAAGAAGTCAACACTGTTTTATCAGATCAAAAGACTCCAGCAAAAACTAAGGCTGCATGTACACCTCCTCCCAGAAACAGCCTATCCAAAAAAATTAAGGAGCAGAAGATGGTGAGTGTGCAAAAATATATCCCTGAGCTAGCAAACGTGAAGGGATGTATAGTGACAATAAGCTGTTAGTGACCACACCTGACCGTGGGGAAGAACTGCTAAATTCATTTCGGATCAAACCAGCTGGATTGGCTTTTGCTGTATTTCTGAGTAATCCCTGTTGGACAGGCACCATGTGACCCTGTGTGCTAATCCAGCTGGCATCATTAGCAGCTTCAGAAGGAGAAGTCTAAGATGTCCATGGAGCAGGAGACCTTGTATTGAGACAGGATGAAGAAACTGATTCCTGTAGTACCGAAAGGAGCACCCATTACTATTCTGGCTTGGTGTTCAGCTTAATTGTCTTTCTTTCTTCCAGCACCAGGGATGCCCACACCATTAAGTTAAGAATTACTGTTATGTTACCTCTCTCAGAATCTCTTTTCTGGCTTTCTCATCAGGAAAGAATCATCTGACTAGGTTAGCTTTGGCAGAATGCTGCTGTAGAAGCCATTTTTGCAAACATTTTCTGTCTTTCTATCCTTGGCCATCTTAGGGAGAGAGGTAACTTGATAGCAGGAGGAGTGCTGCTGATCTTGCTGTCCTTTTATAGGGCAACCTGGTGGAGGAATACTTTGAAGCTCACAGTAGTTCCAAAGTGCTCACTTCAGACCGAACCCTGCAGAAGTTGCGGAAAAGAAGATTGAATCAGGTACAGCTCATAGTGAATCACACAATTCTCAGATTTTGATTTCAGAAATTTTAATTTCTGTGGTAGAGAGTTCCCTCATAAAAAGTTCCTGATGTTGCTATTTTCACTTTATTTCTGCTGATTACATGGTCAGTGGTAATGCTGATTTAGGTAGCAATTTAAGCAGTATGTTTTCTACCGCTGCTCTGCGCAGGGACAGTGCCCAGTTGTTTGAAGCTGAGGTAGTAGGGAAAATGCAGGGGGAAGGCACTATCAGGTGAGCTCACAGCTGAAAGCTGCAGTTACCAGAAAATGTTAAAGTTTGCTTTTGAGGGGAGGAGAAGAGGGAGAAGCAGAATTGTAAAGACTTGCTTTAAAACAGCATTTTTGTCAATGAAGTGGTAGGGAGAATTACAAACTGTCTTGACTATTTATGTGTAGAGGAAATCAAGAGAGCTGATTTCATCTGAACGTTACTGGGTCAAACCACTTGCAGAACTGGAACAGCTCTAAATGTTGTCACCTTTGTCACCAGTTGTTAGATGTACTTTGTTTCCCTTGCAGTTCCTAGGAGACAGGAATAGTCTGATGGTGGTGACTAAATTACTCTTTTTTTCTCCATATGTCACAACACAGTTTTAATTAATCAGTTGTACCCTACAAGTACAGGTCTTGGGGAACTGTGTAGAATAGTTGGAGTTCTTGCGTCTGTGGTGGCTTTTTGTATCCATTTGTGTTTTAATAGAGGGCATATATGCAGACTGCCTGATGCCTGCTGTTGTGTGGAAATGCTGCCCAGAGTAACATCTGGTTTCTAAACAAGTTCTTTCATAACAGCTGTGGAAGGAAATCAAGGCTTACAGTGTTAAACCTACTGCTGGCTTCAGAGTAGTTGCAAGTTTAGCAGTTCTGTCTCTCAGCACTTTGTTGTCTGATACATTGCAGCTGCCTTTCCAGTGTAAGCTGTCTTCTACTGCAAGGGAGTGGGAAGCAAAGGTGTTAAAATTGAAGAGAAAGAGGCCAGTATAGATTTGATGCTGACTAAACAGCTACTGTGCTGTTTAAACGTCAGCATCACAGCAGATTTTCAAAGCTGAATTAATCCTTTGATTCTTGATGCTTTTTACACTGAGCTATCAGTGCTACAAATTTTATCCTTTCTGCTTATCCCTTGTTGTTTTTAAGATGGTGGGCATTTTGAGCTTCCTCTTGTAGTGACAAACACCTGAACCCTTGCTAAACATGTTGATTGGAGCCTTTTTTCCCATGAGCTGGGATGTGATGTTGTATCTTGTTGGTACAGTGCTTGGTGCTGTGTAGGCTCTGTGGGTATCTGTTTCTCCTGTAATAGTTTTCCCATACTTGGCAGGAAGAGAAAAATACAGTTTGTCATCTGTTCTAGTCCTAGACTAGTTGCCATTTACCATAATAAGGTTACTTAATCTCTGCTTTGTCTCCAGTAACAGAACTGTTCTTAGTGGGGTCTTCATGGACGGGAAAAAAAACTAACTGCAAACAAGTGTACTGACAATGAAAACTGTTCTCTTTAGATAGCAAACATGCTAGAGGGTGTTTTAAAGACTCTAGGTATATCTCTTGCTTTATCTCAGCTTTGAATGACTGTCATCTCTTTCTCAACACAGCAAACACTGCATGATCTTTTGAAAAATGCTCCCCTTGCCTATGCTGCTGAAATTAGAGACCTTAACCAGCAACATGAATCCTTGTTTTCCAAGTGGATGCTGCAATTACAGTAAGTATCCAAGGAGAATCACTGAAGAAGCTTAGTTAAGAGGAACTGCCAGCAAACTTACCCTCATGTCAGTAACATCCTTTGGATGAATTAAGGAGCAAATTTTTTTCTTCAATTGCTTAAATTTAAAATTAATATTAATTTAATTCAGTGCTTCCTATAGACTAAATCATATCTGATTAACTCTGTGAACCAAGTGTCTGAAGTGTAGTGAAGTTCCATTCTACCTGGTTAGTTTGCCTGTGCCTCTCTAAACCAAGCTGGAGGGCATTCACAAAAGGGGAACATGAATAGTGAGAGAACAAGGAAAATGAATTATGAGAAAAGTGCTCTTTGTGAGGGATCATTTTTGTTTACAGTAGTGAGTAGCCCACCCTGACCATCTTCAGCCTGTGGCTGTCTCCAGTGGTGTAGCAGTTAACTTTCAGTGCCTGTGGTACCTAATGATCTGGGCATGAAGATCATGCCTAATCCTAATGCTTTTGGAAACACTGGCAATATAAATTTTATTTGTCTATGTGTGTATATTCATGGGAAGGAGAAGGGTGAACATTCAGGAAAGCAAGATTCTGAAGCACTTTAAAGAAAGCAAACAACCACCTCTGAGCCTGGAGCCAATACTGGTGATGAGAAAGTCCCTTGGAAGCTTTTGCAAGGAAGTGGGGTATAAGGAAATTTGTGGCCCATGGGGAGGGACTGAGAGTATGAAGAAGAGATCAACTTTGGGAGAATTGCAAGAGGAGGAGTTCTCTGTTATACTTGGTGATCTGGGCAAATGGTTAGAGACGTATGTGGCAGGGCAGAAGAAACAAATCCCTTGACAATGAAGGCAGTGACAGCTGTTGAACACCTTACCTTTGCCCAGTGCTATTTGAGTAACTGGATACTCTCCTTTCTGATCAAAATAATACTTTTCCTGCTTCTCAAACCTAAAGAAAGCTTTGTGATTCCTGTGATGACCCACCCCTGATAGTAAAGAAGTGCTTAAGATTTAAAAATGCTCATTGGTCGGAACAAATGACAGAAGTCAGAAGGTCCACAAACCATCACAGAGTTTTATTAGTAAATCACACATTTGGCATGACAATCAGTATGTTAGTCCCTGACCTACTATATAGGTGCATAGCACTTGATTTTGGATAAAGGAGCAGGGTGAAGGGAAAACAGAAGCTTAAGAGCTTCATTTTAAAAAGGAGAGATGAATTAAAAAGCAAAAAAGAGATATTCAGCATTGATCCAGGTGATAAGTGACAAAGCTGTGTTGGTTCAACTGATGAGATGTCCAGGGTCTGCGGGCCATTACCTGAGCTTGTGCAGGGGAGTTGCCTTTTTATGGACAGGTGTGTCTGCCTCAAAGAGAGGTTTGTTGCCTTCTGTGCTAATTATTTACCATGCACAGTTTGTTCTTTAAGGCCTTTCTGGAAAAGGGTCAGAGGGCTTTGGGGGCCCTTGGTATTCACAGTCCCACCTCAGTCCATGTCCACTTCCTGCCAATCATTCCTGTGCTTGCACTGTACTTTGTTGTTGTTTTTTTCTCATGGAAAGGTTTTGCCCTATCTCCACCTGGGCCCCCTTCTCCAGCCGGAATTTGTTGTTTACCACAGCTTGTTAATATCAGTAGTCCTTGGTTATTACCAGTTATTCTTGTCTGTTAGTACCTGGTTGGCTTCACAGCCACCTGGTTATTGGTGTTTGAGACATACTATCAGTCAGTGCTCTTCTGGGAATTGAGAGCTCAAAAAGATCTCACTCTGGACCACTGCTTGCAGTGGTGTTAGAGAGTGGGATTTAGTATGCAGCAGCCCCCATGATGACAAGCTCAAAGGGTCTCACTTTAGACCACTGTTATAGGGACACAAGACAGTGGGCTTTAGTCAGTGATTTTTCATCCTGGCCACAATTTGAGTCAGTAACTTGCTTTGAAGGTTCAGCAACAGAATATTACTCCACTTGGATTGTTATTCAGGCAAGAAAAAAAGAGTTTCCAAGGCCACTCGTTAAAAACAAGTGCTCATTAGACAGTACTAGTTGCTAGGAACAGACAGTTTCTGGTAAGCTGGAGAGGGATTTAGACTAGGTGCAGTTCATCAAGGCTGAGGCCTAATGAGCATTTCCCGTATCATAGAGGAGCCTGAGAGAGGATGAGGGATGTGACTAAAGTCAGCTTTTCTGGGTCTCTACAAATCCATACTATACTGTCTATGCTTTCCTGCCTCTTTCTCTTCAATTGGGATAAGAAATATACATGAGTATAGAGTAATTTTGCTTTGAAATTGTGCCTGAGGATCAGAGTTGAAAACCAGTATGAAGGTTTGGTTTTTTTTTTCTTGTAATTGCTGTGACCTGTAGTAAACATTTAATATAATTATTGGTCAGGGGTGTGTGTGAATGTTGATTACCTGAATTACCTTACCATTTCTTGCCTGAAGTTGTAGCTGTAGTATTCTGTTCTTAGTCAGTAGCATTTTCTTCCATCAATGTTTTGGTAAGTTTGTGAGCCTCTAGGCTGCTAAAATGATTCTTTGGCTAGGATGCACATGCCAGGTTTCAGGTTCCTTGTAGCTAAACTTATTTATCAGCTGTAAGCTTAAGGTAAGCCTGGAGTTGACAAAACATGAAATTTTTAAGACCAAGATTGCAATGGATCATTTTTCTTAATGAATGTATGGACCTAAAACCACACTTGGACTTTTTTGATCCAGTGTATTTGCTCACTTTTCTGCAGCTTGGGTTTCAATATTGTGCTTTATGGACTGGGCTCGAAGCGTGATCTTTTGGAGAATTTTCGTACCTCTCTGCTCCAGGATTCTGTTCACCTGGTGGTTAATGGATACTTCCCCAGCATCACTGTGAGATCTGTAAGTGTAGGAAAACCTTGTGGGTTTATGTAATCATCCTGTGTTACAGATACCACTAGAGTCTTTTCAATGTAAAATGTTAAGGAAGCCTGCTGCACCCTGTAGCAACAGACTCTGGATGAAGAGTAGTTCCTCTTTCTTCTTGCACTTTGAAGAAATTATCCCATACATTTTCCAAGGAATTGCGGTAATTTCTGTCATTAATAGATATTCATCACTCTAAAGCCTTGTTTTATGTCATAGTTCTGGAAAGGGGTATAATTTTTTTGTTAATGTTTGTTGTTCTAGGGATTTTGTGGTAGTAATCAGATTATCTCTCACAACGCAGCCAAAGGTTCAGTTTCAGATTTTCTGCACTTTAGTGTCAGAACCCTTCATAAGGAAGTCCTGTTTTCTTTTTCAGATTCTCAACTCCATCACAGAGGAGATTTTGGACCATGTAGGGACCTTCCGCAGCCCCTTGGACCAACTTGAATTCATTACCAAAAGGTTTAAAGAAGGTAAAATAACTAACTTTTATGCATTAAAATGTTAGAGTCTACTTACTGTTAAGAGAGCCTGGACATTTTCTTCCCTTAAAATTTTTATACAGGCAGTTCCAGTTTCTTAGTGCATTGTAGCTAGTATACTATCTTGCTTGTAATTGATGGAACATATGTGAAAACATGCATTCACTGGGAGTATGTGTGTACATGTGTAACAACCCCATGTAAGCTGTTACCTCAGTAACAGTGTTTTACAGCAGACAGCAGTGTCAAACAAGCAGGTTAGAATTGGTTTCAAAAGCAAAATTAAACAGGTATTGCTTCACAAAATGCTTGCTGAATTATTTATGAATGTCTATCTTAGTGCTTGTATATTCATACATAAATTGCCATGGAATCTTAGTTGTGCATGGCACTGGTTGTTTCAGTGATTTCATTCTGTTTTTCATCATTACCTTATGAGTATTTCTGGTGGGACTAAGTGAAAAAGGCAGGGTAACAGCAGTTCCCACCTGAATGTATGTAAGTCAGTCTTGCAGTACCCTATAGCTTATCTGACTGGTTTCCATTGGCCGGCAAGTAAACAGTTCTAGAATTGTTTCTGGACTCAGGACATGGTTGTTCCCAGAGATGGGTACAGCAGCAAGAAGTAGCTGGAAAATTTAACATCTACCGTTTGCATTAGCTGAGCTAGGTCTCTAACCCTTTTTCAGAACTTGTTAAAATTTTCAATGAACTTCTGATGCTTTGGATCCAACCTTGAATAGAAAATGCATTTTTACTGTGAGGAGGAGTTAAAGATCCTAGTCATGTAAATCAAAAGCAGCTGAATAAACTGTGCTTAGACTTCCATTCTAAAATATGTTTCAATGATCTTCAGTTGCAAAAGAAACACAGTTAAGGAGAAATTCCTGGTAAAGCTGTGAGGAAGTGGAAAATGGATTATAACAGAAAAGCTTAAACTGAAAAAAAACAATCCTGTAGCTGTGATGACAGTGAATTGAGCACCCTTTTAGATGCTCAGAAATAGCCTATATATAACCCAGGTTCAAACCAAGCTGTACAAGGAAAATTATATTGGAGTGATGTATACGGAGAGTGGTGGAATAGATTTGTGCTATGCTGCACTGGGAATGGGAAACCAGCTTGTGTGCAGTTGTTTTGATTGGTTCTCTGCTGTCTTTTTCTGACCTTGCAGATTCATCTTTAGAGCTGTATGTCCTCATTCATAACCTGGACAGCCAGATGTTGAGAGGAGAAAGAAGTCAGCAGATCCTTGCACAGTTATCCTCCCTGCCTAGCATTTACCTCATTGCCTCTATCGATCACATCAACGCTCCTCTCAGTGAGTTCCCCTGGGCCTGATCTAGCCAAGAGAAGGATCTGTGTTCTGCTTGGGACTGTTAAGCATGTTTCATAAGCTCATGTATTGCTTACTATGTATTACTATTACTTAGTACGTATTACTGTTTATGTGTAGAACAGATCTGTTGATGTATGTATATCCTGATTGGGATATACATACAACAGTGGCTGTACTGAACCAAAACTGTATGAAGATACCTAGAAATACCACTAAGCATAATATACAAACAGGCTCCAAGCTTTTGACACTCATTGATTTTTTAGAACTTACTGAACTGGAGATTGGATGCTCTATCTGTCATTGCATCTAAACAATTCTCTTCTATCAGTCAGTGTTGTGGGCAGAATGGGAACTTCAGACAAAGTTTATTAGAGAAGCTCTCCTGTTGAGCCAGGAGGTGCAGAAAAAGGACCCCCTTCCTTTCTAAACTCCTTCTCAGGCTCTAGATGTGGCTGGACCAAATCTTAGTCTCAGACTTAGTTGATGGTTTATGTTAAAGGATTTTATAGGTGTAATTGACTTTTTGTCTCAAAAAATTAAGGATGGCAAAGCAGATATACTTAAATAAATTACTTACTTATATTGATTACAATTATGATTAGAGTAAAAGATCCTAATCAGAATTATTTACTACACAACACAGGTAGCTATAACTGTTAGTATAGTTCACTCTCTATAAAGCAGTATTGAAGCAGTTATATTAAAACTAGCAAAAACAATACAAGTAGAGATTGATGTTACTGACCCATACCAAGAACCATGGGCAGATATTTTTAGCTCAGCCTGGAAAAGTAACCTTGAAGGGGCATACCCACTCCACACACTCTGAGAAGGGTCTTGTTTTAGCTATTTTATCCCCTATCCAGGCAGATCTTGCAGCTACAGCCAGAAATGGTTTGCACACTCCTGACTGTGGAAGGATTTACAATATATCTATGCAAAAGGGATGCCTGCAAATGTTTTGTTACAGAGAATTTATCTTGCTGGAACTGCAGTTCTTAGAATGTATATAATGTGAGTTTCACAAGCATATATTGTTTCCTCAGTCCTACAGCAGAACTACATGCATTTTTATATTGCTTGTTTAACACCTTAGAAAACATAAATCTCCTGGTTTTGTCTGCTCTTTCTTTTCTCTCTGCCTAGTGTGGGATCAGGCAAAGCTGAGCCTCTATAACTGGCTTTGGTATGAAACAACCACATTTAAACCTTACGTGGAAGAAACATCTTATGAGAACTCGCTTTTAGTACAACAGTCTGGATCTTTAGCTTTGAGCTCCCTAACACATGTCCTGCATAGCCTCACTCTCAATGCCAGGTAAGACACTGTTACACTTCACAGGAGCACTTGCCAAGTACCCAGTCCTTACAATCTGTGTTTTCTGATAATAGTGTTCAAGACAAAGATGGTAGGACCTGGTTTCCAGTTGATTGGTTACTTTAAATGAGCAGCATTTGGGCAGCAAACCTTGTCCAGGGATGAGATTCACAAACAGGTCTTTGTGCATAACACAAAATTAGTTAATATTTTCTAATGCTGGGAGTTCTGGGCTGGTTTAAAAGTATTATTATTATTATTATTATTAATAATAATAATAAATTATTAATTATTGTTATTATTTTTATTTTTCCTTTCTTCCTTTCACTTAGAGGGATATTCAGACTGCTTGCTCAGCACCAGCTGGAGAAAAAGGACAGCCCATCTTATCCAGGTAAGTACCCACCTTTTCTCATGTTTTCTCTGTTTGAGGTGTTGCTACTCACAGCAGCCCTGGGTTTTGGTATGCAGGTTACATCTCCAGCAACAGAAGTGCTGGAACAGCTGGCTCAGTGAGGCTCACTGTCTTTCTAGTGCACCGTGTCTGATTCAGACAGGAAATCAATAGACTGGCTGGTTCTGAAGAATGGCCTCTTAACATGCTTAGGCAGGACTGAGACTGTTGGTTGGGGGGCTGTGGAGTAAAAAAAACTGAAATGAAGACTGAACTTGTATAACTTGCACTTATACATCCTATATATAGGATGTATATAGGACATACATCCTATATACCTGCTTTCTAGGATACATGTGGAATATTCTGTCACTGTTTGTAAAAGGTGTTGCAGTGGATATGAATAACATTTTAATGGTTAAGGAAGCAAGATAGAGGAGTTGGAAATTAAGAGAGATTAACAATTGTAGAAAGTTTTAGCATTTGAAGTGCTATCAAAATTCCATTAGGCAACAGGGTAACTGGAATGTTAATTCAGCTGTTTTCCATTGATTATTGAAGTATTAACTTGGCTGTGTACTTGCAAGAGGTGATGTTACTGTAGCCACTGTGGTCCAAGCCAAAAACACTTCCAGGTGGGTAATATGTGGTGTTAGACCTGGAAAGATCTGACAGTCTTACAAGTTAGTTTCTTGTTCTTGCCTTTTTCTGTCTCCAGGGCTGTCTTTCCAAGACTTTTACCAGCAGTGCCGGGAGGCTTTCCTTGTGAATAGTGACTTGACACTCAGGGCACAGCTGACAGAATTCAGGGACCACAAGCTCATCCGGACCAAGCGGGTGAGTCCAAGGAAGAATTCTGGATATTCAGCCACTCTGAATAAAAAATATGCTTACTTGTTTTATTGTTTTATTGTTTTAAGCACCTAGGAACTGTGAAGGGGCTGAAATTCTGTAATTGCAGCTCTTTCCATGCCTCAAATTTGTCAGCACACTTTACATGTATAGAGGGCTGTAGAAACACAGTGTGCTTTGGTTATTCAGCAACCTACATATTTTTTTTGAAGGCCGTGAGAAATAGCAGACTGTGGAGCCTGACAGTCTGCTTCCAATAATATCAAGAATACAGACTAGTCATAATAATGAGACAGTATAGCAGTAAAAGATAAAGGAACACAATGTGGAGGAACTTTGTAGTGTCATACAAGCATAACCCATCAGAAGATTTCTCATTTAGTGACTTTTCTCAGTATTTGTGCATTTCTGTGTTGCTGCCGTGAAATATTCCAGGTTTTCAGTACTGTAGTTCAGAATGCTGTCCAGCTCTGGTAATCCAGACTGCAGATAAATGCTAGCATTGCAGTGCTGTCTAGTGGCTTGCCTGGCACTGTACACTGGTGTTAACAATGCCTGTGAATGTCTGTTTTCAGGGAGCTGATGGTGTGGAATACTTACTGATTCCTGTGGATGACAGTACCTTGACTGACTTCTTAGAGAAAGAGGATGAAGATGTGTAATGTCTTATGTCATCAAATGTCTACAGCAACTGTTTTCAATGGCTGCTGGAGAAGGGCCTATGCTCACATCTCTCTCCAATCTCACAGCTGCTGCACTGATAAGTAATAATTCTAATGAATCTTGCTCATTGTTCAACTACCTCAGGTAGTTTGGAATGATGACTTCTGTAAGCAAGGCGTTTCTTGCACTCTAGTTGGATTTGTCTGCTTTATATTTTAGCTCAGACAACACCTTCTTCCTATCAGTGCAGCCAACCTCACAGCCAGGAAAACAAACTTGGTGAGATTGTGCCTTCTGCTCTCTACCTCAGTAGACATGAGGGCTTTAATGGAGCAATTTACTTGGAAGTACAAATCACAGGATGGTTAAGAGCTTTAGTTTGTACTAGTGGTGCAACTTTTCTCAACTGAGTACTATCCAGTACTCTTCTACCATTTAGACAAAACTAGCTTCCAGTGTATGAAGACAAGATTTATAATGCTATGATACCTGCCTTGACCGCATGAGGAAAGAATACTAATGGGTTTGAGACACTGCAGGTAACTTAGTAAATTCTGGCAATAAAACTGAAGGACTTGTCCCAAACCCACATCCTTTTATAAGATTTAGATACTACTTTCCAAGGTGCAATCCAGGAATATGAAGAGGCTATGTAGCTTTTTTATTTTTATAAAGCTTGATTGTATATTTATATTTTTTACATGAGGGGTGTTTACTGATCCTGGAGGAGGCCTTAAATGCCACTTAGAAGCTCTCCCTCTTTTTTTAAGTTCTTAGAGGTTGGGAGACTGCTGAAGTTTGACATCTTCAATTCTTTTTTTTCTCAGTTATGTGGGAGGAAGCTCTATAGTTCCATCATCTATAGTCTGCCAGCCAGACTTCAGGGACTCTGTATGCCTAATATTTGGCGAGCTGTGTTACAGCTCAGTGTTGTAATAGTTCAAATAAATCAAATAAAGTACTTTATTAATTTTCATTAGCTTGTCTTTCACAATCTTTCTGTTACAGGAAGAGATCTTTGTGGCAGTTATGCAAAAGCCTCATTTTCATTATGTCAAATATCCACACAGAAGATTTCAAACTACTGAGTAGCAATATCTTATATTGTTTCTTACATCAAAATCAAGAATATTTGCCTGCCTTTTAATGACAGTATATAGCTTTTCAAGAGAACCAGAACATTCCATGGAGTAATAAGTTACCTCATATGCCCCCACTGACAGAAGCAAGAGAGATGTATAGCCTGACTTTTGTAATAGAAACCTAGAGCATCTACTTACCCCACTATCAACTTGACTTCATATAGGTCCTTTCCCTTTTCTTGGGAAAGAAGAAATTTCTTCTCACTTCTCAGCATACTGAGGTGTCTTCAGGGTAATGGTAAGAATGATGACCTTTATATAGCCTAGGTGTTTTTAGATACACCAGTCATCTCTTTCCACTTACATTTAAGTGGAACAAGACAGAGACATTGCTTGATGAGCCATGTTTATTAACTTAAAAGGATAGAGCTAACATCTTTACAAATTTGTAATGAAATATTTGACATTCAGAGATGGTAGAGTATACAACTGTGAGATTTTTTTTTTTCATAAAAAAACCTAATCCCAAAAGAAAAAACAAACTTGGAAAATAAATCTCATTATCAGTGGTGAAAATACTTGTTCAGTTTTAGTAATCCTGTAATTAAAAGCCACAGTTACAGAAACTGTTTTTAAAAGAAAATAACAAAGAATGAATTTAAAGCTTTGTTAAGAATTTGAGTTTCAACCCTACAAAGCTTTTTTTTGAATTGAGAGTCCCTATTTTGAAAAGCCTTAAAGCTGCATTAGTGGCGGATTGTACAAATGAATACTAGTACCAACGACTTGCATTGGTGGTGGTGCCTTAGTACAACTGTCAATGCAAACAGTTGATCTCCATCCTTTCATTAACTACTATTTCTGAAATTTATTAGGTAAAATACTGGTGACTTGCACTAACATGATTTGCCATAACTGTAGTAGGGTAGGACTGCTGTGTAAGCTTAAATCTGAAGGTAAAAGTCAGGTTTTATATATTTTACCCAAACCAATCCTTCACTGTCATGGTTATCAACTTTATCTAGTAACATTAAGCAGTAACAGTGAATTTATTCAAGTACAGTCCAGTGAGTAAATGAGCCTCTGGTATTCCGAAACAAACATTTATTTTTCTGACATGACAAAATACACCCCAGACTTTGAAGGACCATGTAATACAACCATTCTGTACTAGACCAGTTGGAAGCACCTTCATTAAGTTCTGCAGTTGGATAGGTCTGTGCAAGGTAACACTACTGACTGAATCCTCTCTCTCCAATTTCCCCCTATGCCACCTGGAGAGGATCTCTGTCTTTCTCAGATACAATGATACTGATTTTGTTCTGTAGGTGGATGGTGAGTGTGTCACGCAGCTCTGACAGGAAGCCTCGCTCAGTGTTACTGTGCTCACACAGAATAACACTTATCCCATTGGCAACTGCATCCAGCACATCGTGGTGGGACATCTCTCCTGCCATTTTGAAAAAGAAATGTCATGGAGATCACTAATGGCACAGTTCAGGTAACCAGGTCTCTGCAATGTATGGAGCAGCTCAGCTAAAAGCTGTGGTGATGTGATGGAATATAGGCTGTAAGCAGAAATGCACCACCTGCTCAGTAGGAATGTGGAACGCTCCTGCTCCAGGGTCCTTTGAAAGACTCAGCTGATACCAGTATGCACCCGAGTCAAACCACAGAAGTTTCTTGCTATCTTTAATTAGTTGTAAATTCTGTCAATTTGGGCAGAAAATAAAAAAGCTCAGAGTGGTCTGGAAGAGGATGGAGAAAAGCAGCTGGGAAGCCTGAGGGTCAGGGCTACACGGAAGGGGCAGAAGGGGCAGCAATTCCTACAGAATGCAAGGCAGCCTTCACATTGCTGAGCCACAGGGAATAGCTGTCCCACTACTGGAAGAAAGAATAATGGGCTAAGTGTCCCTTTGGTTAGACACACTATGGAGTTTCTATGGAAGGTTCTGTAGACTATATTCTGTTTTCCATTAGGGAATTCTGTAGGGAATAGAGGAAATACATGATGCCAAAAGAGGAATACACTGAAAGTTGCAACTCACTGCCATCAGCACCAATTTTGTGTTGAAATAAATACTGTAATTTTTTAATTCAGATATCTTTCACTGTGCCACACTGCCATTTGATCTTCATTATCTCTAGTAGTTTATCATTAGAGTTTATAATTTAGTTTGTCATTCCAATAACTACCTGTTTCTCAGTTATAATTGTTAATTCTTTGTGGCCAAATCTTTCAACAGCCAGTCAACCCTCTTATTTTTTGCTGAGGGTTGTTTGTTTCTTTTTCCTCTGACAACTATTTTTATAAAATTAATGAAACAGCAGTACCTGTGAGATAAAGGTCAGCTTCCGTTCCCTTCAGGACACTACTCCCAGAACCAGCACACAGAGCAGCTTTCTTCACTGGTGACTCTGCAGGATACAAGGTGCCACAGTTAAACTCCTTCCCCTTTGTTCAGCCTTCATGTGTGTACTGCTAGTAATGTTTTCAGGTAACTACCACCTTGATTATAGAGTCGATGTAAATTTGTTGGAGGAAGAGACACATCTGTCAGTTTGAAAGAGTCATGGGCCTATAACACCTCTGACAATACAGCAAAATCCTCTGTGGCAAGTGGATTTTTTCAAGGGGCAGAAAACTTTGCAGAAAACTCCAGCACAGAGGCTGGCTGCTGGTGACCATTCTCTCAGTGAAGTGTTAGTTAGGTTTCTGAACTCTTTAATAGGCCACTGCTCTTTCCAGGACTCTTGTGTTCCACCGTTAGGTGCCCAACTATTGATGCCACTAAGGCAGCATTTTGCCTCTGAGCTGGTTCCTAACTTACAGCTCTCAGAAGGCAGGTCTTAATGCAAAAGCTGAAAGCTGCTCCATGCCAATAAAAATTGTCCATTTGCAGTGATTGCTAATTCCAAGCTATTACATGTATGCCAGTGACAGGAATTCTTCATGTACATTACATTCACTAAGGAGAAAGGACACACAACACAGGGAGTTTTCAAAATTTGTTAAGGTTTTACAGTATGTTGCCTTGCAATTACTGTTGATTTAGGTGGCTTCAATCCTACACCACAAAAAGGCTTTGAAGTAGTTTGGGGATTTTTTTTTAGTGCAATTGTCAATATAGTAAGATCTCTGCCTCCTAAGTTACAAAGAGTTCTCAACAAATTTACTCTCACAAATTCTATTAGCTGTGCTCCTTGGACATTAGGATGGGTAGCTGGGATAACAGGATATTTACTCCACATCTTACTAATGATCCCACTGTTTTGAGGTAGTTCACCTTTTTATCTTTCATCAAAACAGTTCTGTGTTCATGACGATACCATAAAGTGGCTTACTCTTTAAGTGCTCTGAATTTTAACATTCAGTCACAAAAGGGAGCATACAAGGAAACAGCACACCTTTGTGCCTGATATCCTGGACAGGAAAAAAAGTCTTAGTCATTATATAAATTACAGAAAACAGTATCTTTCTTCCGACTTGTGCTGTCTCTTCTGCTCATCAACCAGCGTAATATAGAAACCCATTAAAATACAGATGAGATTCTTTTTATATGACTGTAAATTCTAGATGCTGTTTCTTAACAGTGCTTCCTAGTTCCTGGAAGTAAACCTGTTACTGAAGACAGCAGTGTTTCCCACTGTCATGCAGACACTCATGCTCCCTGTGTTCCTGCAGTGGCAGTCCTAGCAGGCAGTCTGGCTCACAGGCCCATTTACCGAGTGTCCTGCCCGCTCCCACAGCTACGCGGACGTGCGGGAGCTGCAGGTGACCTTTGATACGCTCAATGATGTCTGACAAGGAGACCGGCTCGCTCAGGGTGCACAGGCGTCCCATTCCAGTATGGGGAAGAAGAGGCTGAAAAAAAAATTAAAATTATTGTGAGAAAGCTGATTCCAGATGCTTGCATTGCTTTCCACAGTGTAACAGGATGAGTATATCTGGCTTACAGGAACATCACTGAACTTTACAAAAAAGTATGTATGTGATGTTCTCAAATGTAACATACGAATTACACCAGCTATTGGAACTGATTTAAGAATTAGTACAAACCACATAGATAATTTCATTGCTTTGGAAAATGTGTGTGGCTTCAAATCCTCATATGCCAGTATTTCAGAATGGTGGGGTAGCAGTGGAAAGCTGTGATGCCACTGACTACTGCGTTTCAGTGTTTAGGGTACTCAGCTCATACAAGTAATACATTCACAGGAAGTAATTTTATGATTTTGTTACCTTTTGTAGTAAGAGAATCTCTGTCTTGTGATAAAGAAGGCTGTTCTGGGACAATAATGCCACCACCTCCAGCAGTGCTTTCTGAGAGCAGTTCAAACTGACTCGTGTTTGCTCTTCACCTTCCACCCTGAGGAAAGACATGCCTGGTGCTTGTTAAGAAGCTAGATAAAATTTGGTGTTGTAATTATTATGTTACAGCATTATAATTACTAATTTCAGCATTATAACTGTTATTCTATCCCAGTAGCTGCTCTATCACTGAGAAAGGAAAAGAAGACAGCATTGTTAATGGCCTAGACTTGTTTTGGAAGAAACAAATATGGGAATTTAACTCAACTATTCTCATCAAATTTCTTGTTAAAATTCTCCTTTAACACCCCTAATCTGTGTGATGCTAGACTTGAGTTGCTATTACCATTTAGCATGACATAGATTGACCAGAAAGGGACAATTATTCCTTTCAGTTTCTCGTTCTGCTGCTGAAAAATACAGCAGCAATGCAAAGAGGAACAAAATGATCAGAACAGTAAAATACAATTACAGCAACTTATTGTTTCAAACAACCGAAAGAATACAACATTAGTGGAACAGATACCTAGCTGGAAGAGTAGTGAGACAAGAGATCTCTGGGATGTCTTTGATTTTGGACAGCACTGCGTCCAGATGCTCAGCATCTGCACAGAACTCTACCCGGTGAGTGCCCTCAGCTGGAGAGCTTGGTGCAGTTGACGGATGCAGTGGGACAGAAGTACAGGTGCCTGAGAGAACAGTACAAGATTTAAGTATCCTAACAGATTTAGCACATTTCTTAGAGATGTGGCACAAGATGCAAATTTTGCACTTAAAACCTTTTTCCCTGACCAGAACTGTGGGCTTTTCGTTCTCCTGTCTCCATTAGGCACAGTCTATTTTAAGTACAAAGAACCTTATGGATGTGTATTATTTGCCATCTTTAATGCCAACAGTTTTATCCTAACGATTGTACAAAAACAGTTTCTGGTTTGTATGACAGGCTGGAAAAGACACATCTGTGAGCCACAATACAGGATAAAAATCTAAAGTAATTTCTCACAGCTTAAATACCTTGCAAACACTGAGATCTTGTACTTTATAAATTAAAGGTGGTGATTTAAAGTCAGTGGGTCTCAGTGTTGCAAACACAGTGGACAATAAATATGCTCCACCAATTCCAGATACGTCCAATAGTAGAGTTATGCATCTGAAAATATCCTCTTGTGTTTGTTATCTGGTACACATCACCAAGATAAATTTCCTAAAATGTATTTAAGGTTACAGTACTATAAAAATATTACAAAAAATAAAAACAGTCCTGAAATCACACTTGTAAAAGCTGGAAGGCAAATGATGAAAGATACCACCTAAAACAGCATACATCTTTAATATTTTTAACTTGTTTGTCCTTAACAGAATCTCACCGAGTCCCTTTGTTAGCCAGTTATTAACTCCGTGAGGTATGGCATCGTACGCCGTATGAGGAGAATAAATCCCGATTCTGTTCTCCAGAGCTCGGACCACCAGCCGTTCCTTCCAGGTTTTCCACGTCACTCGCTTGAGTGGTGTGAATATAGGAGGGTGGTAAGAAAGAACAAGGTCTGCTTTCTTCTGCACTGCCTCTTCCATCACCTCCTCAGTGAGGTCATTAGTGAGGAAAAGGGTGTTCACAGTGTGGGGAGGACTTGGTTCCACCAGCAATCCCACATTGTCCCAGCTTTCAGCCAGAGCGGGGGATGCGAAGTCGTTCAGGGCAGAAACGAGCTCCCGGAGATTCATGAGGGCGCGTACGGGTGGGCGGCCCAAGGCACGGACGCGGTCGAGAGGCGGGCGGAGCAGCGGCGGGACAGGCAGCGGCATGCGGGGACCTGTGCGGGGTAAACACAGGCGGCCGTGAGCTTCGGGAACACCCCGGCCAAGCAGCAGCCAGGGCCGCTCGGGCTGCGGACGCTGCTCCGCTGCCGATCGGTGCTCCCGCCCACCCCCGGCACTTCCCAGTCCCGGGCGCCCTCCGGCCCCGCGCTGCCCTGCACCAAACGCGCGCAGCTCAAGCTTCATCCCCCTTCCCGCGCCACATCCCACCCGCAGAGCCCGGCCTCACAGACATTCGCTCCTCGGCGGCGGGGAGCGACCGGGACCGGCGGCCTCTGGGCACGGCCGGGCCGGCGCCGCGCTCACCTCCCACTCGAGCAGGGCCGGCGCTGCGGGGCGGGAACCTGCGCTCAGCCCCGCCGCTTCCGCCGCGCTCAGCGAGGCTGGGGCGGCCCCTGCGTAGCGCCGGGAGGGAGCTGCGGCCCGCGGCACGGCAGCTGCTTCTCCGGCGGCGGGGCTGGGTCTACATTAGGGGCTCGGCGGTGGAGGAGCTGGAGCCGACCTGCTCTGTGCGCGGCATTTCGGTGGCGGTAGCTTGGGCAGGGAGGGAGCCGTAGCTCCGGCTGCCGTGGGTGAGGGGGAGCGGGAGCAGGTGGGTTGAGGTGGGGACACGGGGCCAGGGCTTCACCGGCGCGGGCGGGTGTATAGAGGGGATACTGGCGCATAAATCAGTCGATTTCTACGCAGCCGCAGTTTTATTACCGTCATTCTAAACGCTTTATTTGAAAGTAGTACAAAGATTTTAAAAGTCTGTTCCTGTGCTTGGGTGCAGGTACCTGTCTGTTGCAGGCACTCACAGCTGTCACGAGTTGGCCCCAAATCACACTTCTGTTGGGTACTGGCACGTGGCTTTTACGTGTGAATTTTTGCCATCTTCTACCAATGCCATAATATTTGCAAAAACTTACTGCTTAGTATAAATTTTCATCCTAGGAAAGAGTGTTTTTTGTCTTCTTCCCTTTTCAATAAATGGTCTTTTTCTATTATTTTTTCATTCTTTATATGCATAAGCGGTTGCTTAATGCAAAAATGTAACCACAGTCACTGGAGTGGCACCGTAGAAGCGTGTGGTGTAAAAGCATGTAACCAACAGATATTTTAGAATCAAAAGTAAATGGTGCTTGGCAGAAAAAAATCCCAACAGATTTCATATGTTACCTTTGCAGGAAATCGCTGTGTAAAAGGCTACCACAGCTTTTTGGTAAGCAGGCATGGTAAGAATAGAAGCACATTTTATATATTTTCCTTCTTTCTGAAATGGTCATCTCTTGGAAAGCAAATAGCTGCTGTCTGTCTCAAAGGATTGCATGTTTTACTGTGATGCTGAGAGGAATTTATTGTGAAAAGGTAGGGTTTTCATTTCAAACTTATAAAAAGATACTGTGAAAACAGGTTTATTTACATCAGTCTAAAACATAGTTATGCTTTCACTTTAGAGATCTCAGATTTAAATCCTACTTTAGCACGTATTTGATAATCTACTTTGGTTTCTTTTGCCACAGAAGCATTAGTCTAGTTGCAAGAACATACCTCTGCTTCAGCATATGTGAACCTCTTCACTCACAGGTTTTAAAGTTTAGCAATTCAAGAAATGGAGATAAGACTATGTATGTCTTAAAGTGCTCATATACCATCTATAGCACCTTCATGGACATTGTGGGAAGTTGTCTCCTTGTATACTTTCGGAACAGTATGCCAGAATCAACGTGATGCTGATTTCTGTTAGTTTCGCTGTACAATTGTCCCCACAGTAATTGTTTTTGCATAGTTTAGCACTTTCCATAAAAGCACTGTGACATATTTGGCCTGTAGAGATAAGTTTGCTTAGGTTACTGGGTAACTGACTTTAAAATTTATGAAGGTAATCTATAAGTTCTTAAGAAAAGTAAGTTAGTTTTTAGATTTATTTGTCTGTGAAGGCACATTATATGTGCTTCCATTGAGAATTAGCCTTATCACTCTAAAGGCTGCAGGCATCAGTTGCATCTCTAGTTGTAAAGCAGTGAGGTGTGTGCACCATCCAAAATAGATATAACCTTTGTTCTTCACCTTTACATTCAAGTGACTGAGTAGGTCCTGTTTGCAAATGAATGATGTATTCTGGAGTGTAACAGCATTTAACAGCTACTGCAGTACCATGGCAAACTTGATTTGCCCTGAAACTAAATGAAACCCATGCTTTCTGGTGATTTCACCAGGAACATGGATGGTTTGTGACAGTAGCCTTGCTTATGGCCAAATGTTGAAACAGTGGTTATATGCAGTGCAAACTTGCTTATGTTCTTGGTGGGGCTGGGAAATAAACCAGTCTGTTAGTATTTTATTGCTGATTTAATTACTGTTTTCTGCCTTTTGCTCAGGCTGTCACACTGCATACTGATGTGGGAGATATTAAAATTGAACTATTCTGTGAGCGTACTCCAAAAACTTGTGAAGTAAGTCTTATACCAGGAGTAGGATTGCCTAGTGGTGAAACAAAGCAGTAGGAATAGTGAAGACTGTGGAGGAGGTGAAGTGGCTTTTGCAATTTCACCTTTTCATGTAACGGAAAACTAGCATTTTAAGCTGGTGCAGTGTCTGTTCCACTCATGGAACTTGTGCAGTCTGTCACACTGCTTAGAGTTTGATGCCCGTTTCTCACTTGATAAGGCTTAGTTAAGGGGTGCTTCTTTTGAAGTTTCCAGCATCTCCCAAATTGTCCTTTGCCTTTAAGGGGAAATAGACCAGCTAGTGTGGGATTCTTTCCATGGGTTTACTCATACCCTCACAGACTTGATTTTAGTTTAAAAGAATGCGACTCACTCAGTTTGTCAGGGACCCCAGTTCTGCATTTTTGCAATAAACTGAAATTGAAATAAATTTCATTCATTTAATGAAGAAGCTGAGGCATGAAGTTCTTGATTACAAAATTACATGTGCAAAATAAAATTGTTGAATGGGAATGATACTTGAGAGGATGTCTTAGGCTTCATGTTTGTTCTTCAGACAACCTTGCACTGAAAGCTTTCTATTCTTTGTGTGCGTGACACTATCAAAGGAGTTTATTAGCTGTGATTTGTTTATGACTATTCTGCAGCAATACTCTGTGGAATTCACATGGTCACAAAGCAAAGCAGAGGTAAAAGCACTGGTCTCACCAATGCTGCCATTATAATAAGGTAATACTATTTTTCAGTTGTTTGTTAATATGGTTTGTTTGATTTTTGTAGAATTTCCTGGCTCTTTGTGCTAGTAACTACTACAATGGATGCGTATTTCACCGGAATATAAAGGGCTTCATGGTTCAGACAGGGGATCCATTAGGTAAATTCTTTTGCCTGGGTCTTTCTATGGAAAAAATATACATAAAAATAAAATGTAAGGAAATAATAAGGAATTATAGGTATTAAAACCAAATGTAAGTAAAGTAAAAATACAAAAGTTATTGTATTGTTGGTAAGAGTTTTTTATGATGGGATCAGTTTTCTGTGGTGGGCTTACAGAAGTGCAGGCGTTACCTCAGTTTTAAGTAATCATGCATTCTACAAACTTGAGTCTTACCAGCTGTTTCCACTAAATATGATGGTTGTGTTGACTTAAGTAGAAGCAACTGCTACTGTGTTTTGCGTGGTTTCTGCCTGAAAGGCTGTGTCTAAAGCATTTGAGAAAGATGTCCCAGAAGGTGTCAGCTGTTTGGGAGAAAAGCTGATTCAGTTGTGTCTGTTCCTACTCATACTAAATTTAATTTGAAGATATGTCAGTGTTTTGTTCTGTTACTTGATAGATCCCTTTTATAGAGTTATCTCTTGGTGCAGTGTCAAGAACCTGTCTCAAGCTAATTGCAGGCTGCTAGGGTGTTGTAAAATGTTGAAACAGTACATAATTTCTGGATTTTTTCAGTCTGAAATCCAGTAATTTCCACTGTGGTGCTTCTTTGTCAGGCACTGGGAAAGGAGGTAACAGCATCTGGGGCAAGAAGTTTGAAGATGAATTCAGCGAATATCTAAAGGTATTTCTGTGCTCTGAATGTGCACTTCTGTTTCCATCTAAATTTTCTCTACAAAAATTCTCTTGCTTGGAAAACAGTAGTTTATTAAAATAGGAACAGGCATTTCTGTGCTTGGCAAGTTAGGATTGAGAGCTTTCATCACTGAAAACAGGAGTAAAAA
Source organism: Anthoscopus minutus (assembly GCA_013399455.1). Taxonomy (NCBI): domain Eukaryota; kingdom Metazoa; phylum Chordata; class Aves; order Passeriformes; family Paridae; genus Anthoscopus; species Anthoscopus minutus. The sequence continues at coordinate 19,360 of VWYI01040043.1, read as the reverse complement.
ATTTCTGATGGCATTTTTCATGCACTGAAGGCAAAGAAGTAATTTTTCACTGTAAGAGCCATTTTGAGGAGCTAATTACTGATTGTGAGAGAATATATTAGCAACTGAGATTTGTTCTTAATAGTGGTATTGAGGAGGAGCTCTAAGTCATAGAGCACTTTGCAGAGGTTAGTCCTGGTTTCACAGATGTGTATTCATGCTGAGGTTTTTCCCCTTGTTCAGCACAGTGTCCGTGGGGTAGTTTCCATGGCAAACAATGGTCCCAACACCAATGGGTCACAGTTCTTCATCACTTACGGCAAACAGCCACACCTGGACATGAAGTACACAGTGTTTGGAAAGTAAGTGATTCAACTGCATGCCTCTATCAGAGATCTGAGTATTTCAGGGCACATGCAAATGCTTCAACTTCTCAGAGTGTGCCATGGATGCTTAGTATTTCCTTTCAAAATACATTATTTGCCACGTAAAATGTTTTGGTTGTCTTATTTTGTACATTTGCTTGCAAAGTCCTTGCCTTATGATACTTAACAGTAAAGTGTTTTGAGATACCTCAGCTGGGGAATCTAAATCATTATTGGAAGGTGATTTCCAGCACTTCTGTTTTTCATGCAGGGTTATTGATGGTTTGGAGACCCTGGATGAGCTGGAGAAGCTGCCTGTGAATGAGAAAACCTATCGACCTCTTAATGATGTTCGCATTAAAGACATTACGATTCATGCCAACCCTTTTGCTCTGTAGCCGCAGAATGCCTCAACATATTCTTCAGAGGCTGGTCAGATAATTCCCAGATTATGGGGTTTAAAGAGCCATCAAAAAAGGTTACTTCAGCTGGATCATATCTTTGTTCACTGAATGAAGAATTTTCAGGAGGTGTGACATTGTTTGGGAGTTGTCAGAGAGAAGTCTTGTACTTCAGAAGCCAGGTTTTCCAGTGCAAATTCCTGCATTTTGATTTTTAAAAACAGTTTTTATACTTGTAAAATAAATACATTTAATATTTTTTTCTTAATCTTTGGTTTTTGTGTTTTCCTAATCTTTGGGGTTTTTGTATTATCTTTCTGACTGATACTATGTTAAAGCAATGTCTTTTGCTATAATTTCATGCTACCAGTTTTGTGAAACTTTCTTGTAAAGTGTCATCTTCCTTACTCATTTTTCCCAAAAGAGTAAAATAAGTTACACAATCTTTTCCCCTAGGTGAGAGCAGTGTCATAAAGAGATGGAACCTTTCCCTTGTAGAAGATTAAAGAACATATTTAGAGGAGTGTTTTCTCTTGTGCTGCTGAGTTAGAATGATAACCTCTTCAGCCTCCCCAAAATGGAGATGGGAGTAATTTCTTCTGCTTCAGGAGCAGCACTATTACTATGAAAGAGTAAGTGTTTCTGTCCTTACATAGCTGTTGATTGAAACGATGTAATGTGGATTTAGTGTAAGTTGTTTTTCATCACTTTTTTGCACAGACTAGGGGGGTAAACACAAAAAAGAGCACTGCCAAAAAGGCTGTGGTCAAATGGTGTTGAACAGATAAGAGCCATTTTGGACTTGTTCCCCCGTCCTCTTTCCACTCAGTGACCATCCCTTAGCAAAGCCTATTCTTACAGATATATATATATGCTTTGTAATCCTTGGGAGGCTCAAGATCCAGCTGACTTGCAGTCTGCTTCAGACCATTATTTCCTATTTTGAGACTTGGCCTCTTAAAATAATGAGAGCTCATTTGCAGGATAAAGGCAAAGGTGTGCCAGGTACAGATTACTGAGGTGTTAATGAGAAGAGTTAATCAATGCCTGCTCGAGGGTACCAAGTGTTCTTGGAATGTTGCTTTAGGCTCCCAGCCCTAGTTCCAGACTTAAAGTATTTTAGTGTAATATTTCAGTCAGATAAAGGATTTTATTATTTTAGCTCTGCGCTCCTGTCTCTTCCTCACAACTAGCAGTGGTAGCAATTGGACAGAAGCATGCAATGGCATGGTTGTCTGACACTACTGTCATGTAGAAGGAAGGACATACTGGGAAATTTCCCACAGTGCAAAGGAACTGTAAATAACTAATAATTTAAAATTGCACTGAACTGGAAACAAGTTCAGAGTTTTTTTTCTTCCACAGGAGGTTATTAGGCGGAAAATGTGAAATATGGCAGCACCAAGTATTTTGCTCTCTGGAAGATACACATTAAATGTAGATACTTTTTTTTTTTTAATTTTATGTATTGAAAGAAGGGTGGACCTATTGGGGCAAAATTACAAACAAGCTTTTCAAAATTGTATTCTGTTTTCCTGGACTTGGTCTAAGCTGGAGAGCAATGGGCAGGAAGAGAATAATGGCACGTGATCTTTGAACAGTGACAAACTTGCACATGGGAAGCTGATCCCAGAGGACCACTAACCATGTCCAGGGCAGTACAGACACGATTAACAGCCTCGTCAGCAGGGTAAGAAATGACAATTTCGTAATTCGGAGTTCCTGCCGCCCTCCACGATCCCCGCCTCCGTCAGGCCGCCATGTTCTCTGCAGCGCTTTCTCGGGCGGGCAGAAAATGGCCTCAGCCGCTGTGGCGGGGCCGGGGCCTTGCCCGGAGCCCCTGCTCGGGCCGAGCCCGGAGCCTTTCCCCGGGGGGGAATTCGGGGCCCGGGCATTCGGGACTGGCCCCGCGGCCCCCTGGCTGTGCCCGCCCGGGGCGTCCCGGGGCCGGCAGCTGCCGCCGCGCTCCGGCCTGAGGCGCTGCAGTCGCCTTGGGGTTGCAGAGGGGAGTGAAAGCCGGGCGGGCAGTGAGTTAGGTCGCTTTTCCTCGTAGAGCAGAGTAATTGGGAGAACCCGAGTTTTAGTGTCTCCCGTGGAAAAACGTCATTGCAATCTTGAAAAGCCCACTGGGCAATACTTGCCCTTGTTAAGCACACAGAAGCCTTTCCTGTTGCTAGGATAATGCAGCGCTGGGGGCCTGAGTAGTTTGGCAGGAGTGTCTGAGCCATGGCATGTCTTTAAAACATTTTGTTTTTAAGGAGAAGGTTACAGGTTTAAGTTGCCCTATAAAAAATTACTGACTTGAAAAAAACTCTTGAATTAAAAAATTACTTCGAAGGAGCAGAGAAAAAAAGCTAAAAACTGGGATGTTGAGGGGGAACACAATCTTCATAACAGTTAAAATTTGATAATTAATGGCTTTGAAAATGAATTGTTTGTAGGATGTAATTCAAAGAGTAAAATATCTTTTGTTACACTTGGGGAATTCCAGTCAAAACTAATAACAGGGATAAACTGATGGGGATAAAAGACCACTTTACAGAAGATGTAGCAATGCTGAGAAGGGAAAGGGGACACCATTCAGAATTTCACAGGAAAAAAATGCTGCAACCATCTTTTTGAAACTCCTGGCAGGTAAATAACTTCTGGACTTCCGATATCAGCAGGCATGTTTTAAGAATTTATTATTCTGCTCAGGTCATGTGATACCAGATTAATTTTTGAGTTGAAGGTATTTCAAGAAAGATGTCTTGCAGCTTAAAACAAAAGCTGCTTTCACAGGGGCACTAGAACAATTTTAGTTACATTTACTGGATTTTTTTTTTGTAATGATTCAGAAACCAATTCTGTGAATGAAAGAGGCTGTTGTCAGTGACAGTTTTGAAGTTTGCAGCCACAGGTACAAGGAAGGATGTGACACATGTGACAGCTGGTGGCAGAAGGAAATACAAGACACTTAATCCAGTCATCCTAAACCTCCACAGGTGATAGGACCCATTTTAATTTGTTGGGTTTTTTTATTTTAAGAAGGTAGATTCTCATCTCATAGTAATAATTGAGTGTCGGATCTGGGGAATTGTGTGGATAACAGAAGTTTATTCCTTTGGCTCATATTCGTAGCTGATGGGTTTTTGCTAGAATTGCATTTCCTTCAGTAAAAATGTAGTTTGTACATAAGCTTGTGATACCACAGAACGTGGTCCTGCTATTTGTTCACTGAATATATTTGAGCAGATTAATGAACAATAGATTGGAGTATCTGAAATACAGACATGACTTTCATGCCTTCAAAATTTATATGACAAGCATTTGCTTAACCCCTACTCTAAAATCAAAGGACAAGCTTTTAAACTAGATTTTTACTAAATGCCACTGAAATAGCAAGGGGGTCATGTCAGACTGACTTTTTCAAGTACTGAGAAATCTGTAGAATTAAATATGGATGATGTCTTCCCACTAGCAGGGTGGGTTTTCTGATTTTTGTTACACTGTTAAAAAGCCTGAAGATTGGAGTTGTAAGTTAAGACCTTAGGCCAAGACAGTGTAAAGCAAACATACATGATTTTATGATTAAAAAAATAGCTTCTCACCAAATACTCATACAAGTTATTTAATCTTAATTTCTTAAGATGGCTATTTTAATTTGGACAGAAGACTACTTAAAAATATATATGTGTGTATATATATATAAAAGATAATTATTAAATCCTTTTGCTTTAAGAAAAATTTAGGAGTCCTGAAATCATAAAGTAAAATTCAGTGAACCAATCTTTTAAAAGAAAAATAATTGTAATTTTTTGTTGCCTTCCTACTTTGAGTATCTCATCTAAAAATCTGTTCCTTGCCAAGTTTTTCTCCTGTAACATAAAATTTGCAGGGACTGAATTTGAAATTGCTCCTGCTGACTGTTTGTAGCCTGGTGTGTATCTGAATGCCTGAGTATCTCCCTGCTGAACAAATTGTTTTTCTTACCTGAATTCACTTGAGTTTATTGACTGGCTGCATGGTCTCAGTGCTGTTCCAGAAAAGCTATCAAAGGGAAAGATGCAAGAATACAGAGGGTGATGCAGAGGGTGATCTGATCTGTCAGAGAAGTACTTAGGTTAAGATGCATAGAATATTTTCAGACTTTATTAACTTTTTAGATAGATGTGGTGGGTTGACCCTGGCTGGGTGACAAGTGCCCACCAAACCACACCCACTCTGTCACTGCTCTCTGCAGATGGACTGGGGAGAAAAAAAATGTACCAGAAGGTTCATGAATTGAGATCAGGGAGAGATCACTCATCTGCTACCATCGCAGGCAAAATGGACTCGACTTGGGGATATTAACTGAATTTATTACCAGTCAAAATCAAAGCAGGATCCTGAAAAGTAAAATCTTAGCAGCAACAGCATCCTGCCTCCCTCCCACCTTCCCGGGCAGTGCAGGGAGACAGAGAATGGGAGTTTGTTCAGTTAATCGCAAATTATTTCTACCCCTGCTGAGGGAGAAGAGTTTTCAGTTTGCTTTCCATTTTTAATAGCATACATAAATACCATGGGGCTTTCTATTTCTAGAAACAATAATAAGATATAAAGTATGGTTTTGGAATTGATGTATGAAATTTTAGTCTTTTTTTATGCATAGATGAATTTTGGTTACTTTGTCAGCATGTACTACAAAAACACCTTCTCTAAAGGGGTTGCCACTGCTATAAACAATGTGTATCTGAAATTCTTAAGTTAGAAGTAGTTGCTCATCTAAACATTCTTCTGACCACCATTTGATGCCATCTTTTCCAGAAGAGGCAAATATGTAGCTCTGAAAATAATAAAAAATTCCAAAGCAGCTTATGAAGTCCTAGTACTAGGATATGTAAAGGCATAGGATCCTGGCAGTACTCAGTGAGTCTACAAAGCCACCTGTACTTTGGTTTGGCTTTAGGATTTCTGTCATGTTGCTTTCTTTACAATGGGATGTGTGTCTCAGCTTTATTAGAACTGTTGCAAGTTGTGTCATTTTCCTGCCTTCACAGGCAGTGTCCAGATGTGAAAGAGTGGTTTGAGTACCATGGACATGTTTGAATTGTTTTTGAGTTCCAGGGGCTCAGCACCTTTGCCTTCAGTAAGAGATGAAAGCTATGGGCTTTGGGTGTGCAGTACTGATGATGAGTTATCAGCCACTTTAGTGGCCCCAGGCCAGTGCAGAGCTCTGCAGTTACCCATGGCCACAGCAGCCTGTGGGGTGGAACTGCACTCCAGCAGCACTATGCTCTCTTTCTTGAGCTCCTGGCCTGTTTCAGAGTCTGGTACCAAACAAGAACCTTCTGAATCCTTTCACAGCACTGGGACAGTCACAACCATGAGATGTTTGGAGTGTACAGTGTGTTCTCACACAATACTACCTTGGAGCAGCACTATTTCCTGTAAGTAACTGTGAACCTTAGAATGATGCAGTGTCTGTAATACTCCTCAGGTGAGTGAAAAATATCCCGGAGGCAGGGACTCAGGGGAATGATTTATGCAAGAACCTCAGCTGCCTTCCTGCATGGTGCCAAACTGAAGAGATGTAGGCACAAGGGAACGGTATGAACTGAACATTTTTACAAACTGCTTTCAGCCAAAATTTTGGCAGCAGCTTGGTGTGAAGGATAGTCTCTTTAGCATTTGAAATTTAAAAGCCATGCTAGTACCAGATGTAGCTTCATCTGTCACCATCATCAAATTCAAATACCTCAACTTTGTAATCTTAACAATATTGCTGAAATTTGAGATTAATCAACAAAGTAAGAAACAAAAAAAAGTAGGGTCAAGGGGGAAAAACTTCAAGGGATAAAACCTAATACACTCTACCTTACTTTAGGACACAGATTAGTACAGCTTCTTTTTTCCTTAATCTGAAACTGATTATTGGTTGCAGGGTACAGTGAAAATAGCTCTTGATAACTTCCTCTAACAAAACAAAAATGAACTAAAGTGAACAAAAATATCTCTATGGATTTCCCTTCAGAGCTATGGCAAGGAACTGGGGCCTTTGCCATATCACATGGTAAGAAAAGCAAGTAATTATATTTTTATGTACCTGGATTGCTATAGTTTAATTTTAAGTATTTTCAGATTAGGTTTAAGACCCAGTCATCTCTTTGACAGGCCGGCCGCTCTGGTGGAGTATTCCCAGATCAGTTCCCAAGTTGCAAACATACCTGTTGGTAAACTTCTACTGGAGGGCATGTTATTTGAGTAAAACATACAGCCTGTCTAAGGAAATGAAAAATTTTCTGTCAGGGACAGCTGGATTGGAATGAACAAACCCCTGGTGGCAGATACTTATCAACCCTCTGTAAGTCATAGACTTTAAGATGTGACAGGGAAAATGCTTTTGAGGATAGAAGCTTTAAGCATAATTTTAAGATAGTGTTTGGTTTTTTGTTTTCATGAAGAAATTCAGGAATTCAGTCTTCATTAATCATGCCAGGATTCTGCCTCAAGAATCTCTTTGCCCTGGTTCAGAAGATGCTGGATTATGTCCCAAGCAGGCACTGCTCTTACTGTGCAGAACTTTCTTCACTGAAAGGCAGAAAGAGGGCACAGGCTCCTGCAGCTACACAAGCTGTCACAGGAACCAAAGAAATTTAAACACCACTGATTTCTAATTTGGTTATGTTGTAAGTGCCTTTTTAGTATGACTTCTTGGGATACTTACCCAATATTGACATAAAACTTACTTCATATACAGATGAACCTGGTTCTCAAACTCATCTGACGCTAGCACTTTTAACATGGAAAAGAGCCCCCTAATGGCACAGAAGTATTCCTTTAAGTACATTTTATTCAACAGTCCTTGAATTAGGCAAAAGACTGCACTGCTTTGTACCCTGTAGTGTCACTGGTGCCTTCTTTTCAGGTAAGGAGCAGAGACAGCCCTTGACATGAAGTGTAAGGATGGCCTTTATTTGCTTAAAAAAAAATTACAAAGTAAGGAAGAGCACTGTAGTATTGAACAGATTGCATTGTGATGACCAATTTTTTCATTTATTTTAGTAGGTGTACTCTAGTTACCAGTATTTCAGTTAATGCTCACTTTTAGCTTACAACAGTCTGGACTTCACTTTTTTTCTCCAATCTTTCTGAACTGAACTGTCCTGAGAATCTCCATTAGGTATTAAAGTTTCAGGGAGCAGATAAGTTGTTTGGTTTAGTGTGTGAGCTGCCAGCATAAAAGAATCTCAAAACACCAAGGGGGAGGGATGGAGTTTTGGCTGACTTAAGTTTGCAGCAGCTGTGCATTTACAGAGCAGCACAAAGCAGGTGCTCCCCCTGCCCCAGCCCTGCCAGCAGCAGTGCTTGGCTTGAGAAAGCTGCTGGGCAGCTCTGGGTGGAACAGCACTGCTTGTTTTTCCATAAGGGAAAGGGAAAAGGAAGGCACTCCCAGAGCTGCAAGGGCACCTGACAGCCCCTCAGGAACACAGGCCACCAGCTGTGACAGCCAGCAGGCTCAGAGATGCCACTCTTCATGCCCCACCATGGTAACCAATTGCTGCTACCACAACTGTTTCTTTCCAGCAGTGAGGCTCCCACCATCCCCTGGACTTGGAATAGAGGATTGCTTTATGCTAGAAGTCTGGTAAAAGGGATGACAAAGTACTTGGGGACCTGGACAACCACCTGTGACAGAAGTTATTTGGTGGTACAGACTGCAATGCCACACAAGTGATGGCCTCTTCACTTGGGAGGCTTTTTGTAGTTTAATTTGCAAGCAGACTGCCCTAAGTCTCATTCATCTTATCACATCTACTCCAATACAGACAGAAATCCCAACAGATGAAGTGGATTTCACCATGGAAGGCCTTAAATTACATTATTACAGTAGAAAATACAGGAGGTAGAAGGTAACTGAAAGGACAAATGCACGTTACGAGTGAAATCTAACAGCTCCTGTAAGCTACTTGAACATGGTTTTAAAAACTAAATCCAGTATTTCATTAACTATAGAAAACAGTTAAAATAAATTGCCATGAGAGCCCTTATATCATGCTTGATACAGGGAGGTAGGAAGTAAGAATCAGAAGGACACATGAGACATATGACACTTATCTACAGCTCCTGTTTGCTTTACTGAGGCCAGAGTTTCACAGGTCAGTCACCCTCTTCAGCTTCAGACTCCGACTCTGCAACAGAGAGACCCCATCAGCAGTCTGGCCATGGCTCAGCCCCCAGCCCTGAGCTCAGCTGCTGCCCTGCAGCCTGCACAACAGCTGCTATTGGATCCCCATGGTTTGTCCTGGCAAGCTTTTCTTGCTACAGCCAGGGGAGGAGGCACACTAGTCTCAGAGAGGCAATTAACATCCCCCCACTCCAAAACACAGCATTATTGCATTAGGGTTCCCAAAATGAACAAGCTCTGTGTATGAGCTAAGCTGCTGGTTACCTTCTTCAGCATTCTTGAGCCATTCAACAAACTTCTTCATCTGCTCCAGAAAAACACTCTTTCCTTTTGCAAGATGCGCATCTTTATACCACTTGAGGATGGGTTCTTCACTCAGAACTTCAGCTGTAAAGATGGGCAAGATCAGTATTCACAGTAAACTGCTGAGAACCTGACTGGAAGCCTTTGCTTCCTCCCCTAGAAGCATCATGTACTCCTCCTCTGGGAACAACTGGACAGACTTGCACTAGGAATGCCTTCAGTTCTGAAATTTGGAGAACCGGGTATCTTGGATAGTTCCTCATGCTGGCAGTTTCCGCAGCACTGTATCCAGGAGCAGCACTTTCACTCCCACTAACAGTCTGGAGTGTTTCAGAGTTCTTTGAAATGGCACACTCTTAAGTAAAAAGTTCAGTTAACAGCTAAGAACAGATATAAATTCTTTTAAAGTCCAAAGTAAGCACCTCCTGTGGTGTGTTTTAAATTTTGTAAGTACAGTACAGTCCACAGTTTAACAAGTTTCCATTGGTGGTCTCAATCTTCAGCTGCTCACAGTCAATATTGAGAGAACTAAGAATACACTATCGTGGAATTTAACAAAATGCCTTAAAAATCTGAATTTAGCTTTGTTCTGTGACTCCTCAGCAGACTTACTGTAGACAGGCACCATCTTTGTCTTGCACTTCCCCATGTGCAAAGGGCCAGCCATATGCACCTTTGCATTTTTATAAACAGGAGGTACAAAATTCTTCAGCTTATGAAGTGCAATGCTTACCTGATCTCCCCTACGAATTTGTCAGAACCAAAGCATTCTGTTTTCTAAGCTTTAAAAAACCCAACCAACTAAAACCAACTCTTCCAAAAGCCTCTGAAGCTACAACCTCACAGAAGTTACCTTTGTAGAAGAGCACCACTATTTTCTGGAAGGCCTTCATGAAGTGAATGTTGTCATAACAATACTCCTGAATCTTCAACAGAAGAGTCAGCTCTGACTGACCTTGGGTGGTGAAGGCAGCAAGTAGAGGGCTGTATTGCTGTAACAAGAACAACAGATTGGCACACACAGAGAACTTCACATTTACCACCTGACTAAAGCTGGTTTTGCAGTTTCCATCAGCCACTGCTTAGAAATTTGCAACCATGGCCCCACCCCAGAGCAGCTCTGCAGCAGTCACTGCCTCTGCCTCAGGCCCTTGGCCTGTAATACTCCTCACAAGGGGAAGAATTCCCCATCTCATTCTGTCTCTTCACTAGCGGGGTTGTAGCCTTAACATTTAAAAGGGAGCTGCAGACAGAAGGAAAACCAAGTTCTGCCTAAGGGGTGCAGAAGTCCATACTGAAGTTACAATACCTTCAAATGCTTAATGGCTTGCTCTGCTACCAGCTCCTCCTTTTTGTTCCACTCCACTGTGCTCATTACACTTGACCAGATTATGGCTACCACAGTCTGCTCTGAGATGTTGTTTTTCTTCATCTCCTCCTTCACGTACAAGATGATCTGCCAGGAGAGTCAGAGTCAGCACAAAGGCCTCATGTGGCACTAAGCTAAATTAAAACCTCTCTTCTAAAGGTAACCCAGAAGGTTTCAGAATGACAACCAACCTCCTTGATCATCCAGCAGGATTCAGGACATTAAGGATGGACCAACAAAGCCATTACCAACTCCCCCAGTCCTCATTTTAGTTCCCAGTGAGAGCTAAGTTCAGTATGAAAGAGAAGCACAGAAAGCACCTCCACATTGTCTACAAACACCTACATCCTTGAATGGATCTCCCCGTGACATCTGCTCCTGCAGTTCTTTCTGCAGCTCCTTCCGAGCCCCTATGGATTGCTGGTTCCGAACATACTCAGAAAGTTCCTTCAGTCCTGCTTCAGTGAAGTACTTGGAGAAGTGTTCAACACTTTGTTTGTTGGCTGGGAAGAGTTCCTGAAAATGAAGTTTGCAACTTTTTGTAGAAGAAATGTGTGTTGAGTGCTTTGCTGGCAAATGCTGCTCGCTAAACTGGCTTATGGAGCAGCAGAGTAGTTCCAGTGGTACTCACCATGAGCCTGTTGTCCATGTTTACTTTGCGAAGACTGACAGCCACTGCATTGATATCTTTCTCATTTATCCAGGATTTGAACAGCTTGACTGCAAAAGCTGCAGAAACACCTGTACAGTTGGAATAGTTCTCTTATTAGTGAAATTCAAAACACAGGGAACCATAAGGCCTGAGTACAGGTTATCTCATTTGTCAGACTGTGCTCAGAGCAGCAGCAGTGCTTCCAAGCAACCCCAGCACAGTCTGCAGTACCTCTCCATGCCCAAGGACACTGCAGCCTCCAGCAGGCTGGACTACCACTCAGCATCACGAAGTCTTCCCTGTACTAACCTCAGCTCTTCTTGCTGCAGTTCAGGAGGCAACCTAAAGTCATCACACACCTGCATCCTGAAAGCTCCCTCTCCAAAACACAGTTGTGCCTTGCTGGGCAACACTAGTGACAGCAGCCCCCAGTGTCATGCAGGGTCTTACACACAAGCTTTCTCAAGAAACTCATTTTCTCAAGTCTTAGCACGATCTTCCAGGTTGTGAGGCATCACATTTACCTTTGCTAATCCTGCAGTCAATCTGTCACCAGAGGAAGCTTGTGAGTTGCAAGGCTATACTGTCATCACAGTTTCCACCTACTTGTCATGGTTCTGTCTCCCCTTCCCAAGGGAGGAGCTGAGTCTCACTTACCTTCTTTAACCAAGTTCTCATTGTAGAGACTGTTGAGAATTGATGCATTGAGTGTCCCGTTGGCAAGCAGAATACCCGTCAGCATGGCCAGTTTGTTCCGCTCAGATTCTGAGAACCCTTTCAGGAACAGCAGCAACTGCAGGGCAAGTAAAGAGCTGCATAAAACTAGCACTTCTCACTAAATTTGGCCACTGCCTCTGTATTAAACATTTTTGTTTCATCAAGCTAGCAGAAGCACTAGTCACTGGTCGTCATGCAAGCCAGCCACTCTTCTATGAACAACTTTCAAGAGCTGTATTTTAATAATCCATTTTATGATGTAACCCTTCTACAGAGTGATTAACTGGCAGAATGTGAAGGTTTATTTGTCTGCTGATAAAAAGAAGTCTCCATACCTTTTTAACTTCATCTTCAAAGCCTTTCTCCAGGTACTTGTAGCGCCTGATTAGCTTGTTAAAAACCTAAAAAGACACAAAGTACATTATCTTTTCTGTGAACTGTCATTTGATTAGAATTTTAAAAAACTTAAGTTCAATAAAGTAGGTCTGAACTCTATTTAGAGCACTTACAGCTTGGAACACTGCTACTCTACCAGTATGCTTAAAGCCACACATCATTTTTTACTTTAACTTACAATTATACAAACATTTAGTTTTTGACCATTAAACAGCTTTAGGTTAAACTGCTCTCAATTCAGAACTAACCTGAGCAAATGCTTGCATGGTTTCTAGGTCCTCCTGTGCTGCAAACACACAGACGTTTGTGCGTGTCATGTCGTCTGCCAGGGTCCCGCCTGGGGCTGCAGGAGGATTTCAGCATTAGCAGTGTTATTCCCAGTGGGAGCACTGAGCAGTCTCCACAGCAGAACTCCCACACCCAAACCATCCCACACGTTGTCCTTTCAGGATGAATGCAATGACTGATCAACACACACCCCCCTAAATTTCCCTCTCTTCCACTGCTGCACCAGAACTTTAAAATCAGCTTAGATTTGAATCCCCACTACTGCTATGGGGATTGACAACACATCCTGTTTCCATATGAGCAAGTTAATAAGGCCATATGAGCTCCTCTTCCCTTCAAGGAAGCCACTGAAGCTGTTTAATTCCAGCAAGATCTTTTTAGTGTCTGCTGCAATAGTGCTGCTTTGTGCCTTTTGCATGACAGAGTAAGTCAAAACAGCAGACATGTAGAGACACAGTTCAAATTCAGTGCTGCAGAGATGAGCTTAAAACTTTAGTTATTTAGGCTGCTTCAGCATTCAGGTCACCAGCTTCAGTGCCAGTATACATCATCATCAACTTCTATGTCTTTTTACATACAACGGAAATCCTTTGTTATTTATTAGTCTAGTCAGAAACATGAATTTAAAACCAGTAATAATAGTATTAGAAGCTGGTAAGGCAACAGGATGTCAGTTTTTATTCTGGCCTCCTCTGACTGAAGATCAAAGCTGGTCTTCTTAGCTACCTGTTACATAGAGGGGGGAGAAAAGCACCCCCCACATCCCCATTAACACAGCAATGCCTTCCTCCCTTCCCCATCAGCCTCATTCCTAGAAGGAACACTTCCTAACACAGGATGCACTGGTTAAGACTCTTGAATGTAAACCCACATATCATACCAATTACAGTATGTGCTGCTTGGTGAGCATCTTTTCCTCTTTGTTCTGTACACAGAGCGTGTACCTGAGTTTACAAGACTTTTCATCATCACATTTCAGTTCCTTAGTCCCTATTTTCTGCTGACTCGACCCTCTCATTTCTCACTCCCTGATGTCTGCTAGAGCCCATGACCTCACTACTGTCAACAACAAATAATTTCTAATAGCATGTCCAAGACTAAGCACTTCAGATTCTTTTGTAAACAAGTTTCCTTTCCAAAATAACAGAGCCAGGTGCACAAATCATAGGATCATGTCAGAATCTTTCAGGGCAACTACTGGTCTTGTTACCACAGACCACTCACCTGAAACAAGCTTTCATCCATTTCTTACCATTAGAAGTGATCTTGACCAAAACCCAACCAGCCAAACAAACAAAACCAACCACACTCATCCCATCCAAAAATCCTAACTACTTTATTCTAAGCAGAGTCTGTACAATCTATGCTTCAAGGAATGCAAACAGACTCAGGTAAAACTGAGGCAGGTTCTGCAGAGTATTTTTACAGAAACTGCTCAGACGGTTTACCACAGATTAACTTAAACCCTGCTCTACACACTCAGTGGGCTCTTCAGCACAGATTTTACACTGAAAGAAAACTGAGCTTTTGCAGTGAAGTGAATGAATCCGACAGCAGCCACATCAAAGGGACTTACCCAGCATTCCACCAGCCACCAGGATGTCAAAAAGTGTTTCTGCATAGCGGCGATAATCAAGTTTTGCACCAGAAGCATCAAGAAACTTCGCTACTGCCTCCAAGTCAGTGCCAGTTTCAGTTAAACCTTGAATAATACAGTCCTGGAACTGAGTAGGGTCAAACCTCTCTTTTTCATCTGTAAAGCAAGTGTTGAAATAAGATTTCCATGAAGAATTCTTTGTGGCGATCATTACTTGGCTCTAATAAAGCTTACCTGACCTCTTGGTTTGATTCTTATACCCCTTATTCTCATGTTAGATCACTCTTTCCCTCCAAACCCAGAGACTGAGCCCATGCTGGAAGGCAATTTTTAATACATGCCCCTATAATTTTGTACATTTCATCTCATTACTCATGTTTTATCTCAGCTTTTTGGGCCTCTGGTTTGGATGCAATCTTCTGACTAACAAACTGGATTATCACATCCCAGTCACCGAGCAACTTGCTTTTTGGCTATGAAGACCATCCCCTCCTCTTAACCTGGAGCTAAGTGAGTGAGGCAATGGCTTTTCCTCAAATGCTATGGGGAAATGAAGACACTTAATGGACTGTAACTGCAGGTCTAGTTAGCATCCTTTGCTATTGTTAAGTAGAACATACCTGATGTATCTCATACCTGATACATCAGCTGATCATTGCCTTGTTTTTACTACAGGGAGGACATAGTCAACACGCAACAAATCCACCTGTGTAACTAACAGAAAGTCTTAAAGAGATCTTCAATTTTCTTCATCTCAATTTGTCCTTAAGTTTATGTAAACCATGAGACGAAAAGCTTCCAAAGATAAGAGAACTCAACTGCACATCTTATTTTGAGTGCTGTCTACAACAGCTTAGCCAACTCTGTTAGCAGCCTAGTAGGGCACACTGGTGTCCAGTGTCAATGCAAGCATCAACACACTGGTAACAGCTGGGTGCAAGCTTGGAAATGCCGGACCAGTTATTTTCCACAGCAGATCGATGCAGCATGTTCCAGAACAGCTGCTTCACAGCGAAACTATCGTTAAATGCTTAAAAAGAGACTAAACTCATGGCTGCTGGCATTCCATCTGCTGGACAGACCACAGCAAACTACCATTCAAGAGATTTTCAAGGTGGAAATTTGACGTTCAAACAGGTTGTATAAATCCAAGTGTGCTTCTGCATGTACTGCATCCCTAAAACTCCCTGTTAGAGCTGGAATACTCCTGGGATACAAGTAAAACTGTCCTGAACAGAAACCCTAAGAGTAACCCCACTTCCTTTTCATGTCAGCAAAAAGCTCTACCAAAATACTAAGTTACTCTTCACATCTCTTCAGTCACTAACTCTCCTCATGCAAGTAACTGCATGTAGAGAGGCAGGCCTTTGCATATCCCATACTTTGGGGCTGTTTCGGATGTTGAGTGGGGGATAGGTGGGTGGGTGGATTTGTGGGATTTTGTTGTGGTTTTTTTCTGTCGATTTTTAAAAATTTAAGAGAGGACAATATAATTTTTATCTAGTGGCTAAGAATGAAATTCTTACTATGTCAGATGCACGTATTAACCTGCAACAAGCCTGTGCTGGAGCTGTCCTTTAATTCAGGGGTACTAGACCCTTCTGCTTGCAGGCTAAACATACTCAGGACAGTTATAGAATGATCATATTTTAGGTTATCACAGAAAATTCAGCGACAATTCTAACTGGCAAATATTTTCTGCACTTAGCATGGTCAAAACAATTTATGGAGAGCGCATGAAGACACCGGTTTGTTTACTGACAGAAACCGACGTTTTACCGTACGAACAGAGCTGGCAGGCGGTCCTGGCAGCGGGCGGTAACTCACCTCTTTTTCTGGTTTTAAAACGCTGGCCTGATAGTGTCGGCTTCTGCGGCTTTTGATTATTCATAAAAGACACCCTGCAANGCTCCCGGCACGCACCGGGCTCCCCGGGCGGAGGCGGCCGCAGGGCGGAGCCGGGGCCCGCGGTGCCCGCGCGTCTCGCCCGAGCCGGGCCAGCACAGCCCGAGCTAGCACAGCCCAAGCTGGCGGTGCCTTCGCCGCCGCCGAAGCTGCCCGGCTCCTGGGTACCCGTGCAGCGGAGGAAGAAGGGCTACACCACTTCCCTCCCCCGGCCCCCACCGCGGCGCGGCCCTTACGTGCAGCGGGCACGGTGCTGCAGCAGCCAGCCCCAGCCGGCAGCCCCCTGCCCGCGCCCATCTCCTCACCGATTTTAAGGCAGAGAGAAAATGCCCGAGCAGCCCGGAGCAGAGACGGGCAGGAACGGCAGCGAGGATCGGCGGCAGCGAGAGCTGTGCGAGCGGAACCGACGCCAGAGGAAGAGAGGAGGGCAGCGCTCCGCCCCGCCCCGCCCCGGCCCGCCCGAGAGGATGGAGGGAAGGGGCGGGGAGCGGGGCAGGCTCTCTCGGGGCCGCATGTCCTGGTGACCTGCTGGTTTCCGGGGTCCTCTGCCCTGCTAGCGGAGCCAGCCCGGTACCGCAGGGAAGCCTTTCCTCTGGCGTGTTCTGTGGCGCAAGGAACGAAGCTGATAAGTGGCGGGGCGGCACATCGAACTTCAGTACCATACCTACTGTGCTACTTGACCCTAGATTTGCTGTTGCAGTTGTAACAGTTTCTTCCTTCAGATCCTCGTGGTAACAGCACCGTACTTGTCGAACTGTAGTCTGTGCAGACAGGACTGTCAGTTAAAAGCTGTGCCCGTCTGACACATAGCGAAGTCCCTGGGCTCCAGAAGCGCAGGCCTTCTCTACTGCTGTTTAAACGCGGGTTCTTTCACCAGCAATCATCTCAACAGCTCTCATCCTGCCTTCAGGCTGTAGGGCCGTCCATCTGTTAGCAGACAGCATAAACACACCCTCTGTGTTAGTGGAGGCCCTTTAAGTACTGTGTAATAAAGGTGGGCTGCCAAGCTCTCCGTGCTAGTGTAGGATGGGAGATGCTCCCTGAACAGCTGCTACTGGGATCCTGTCCTGCTGTTTGACCCCTCCTACCTCCAGTACTGCTCTCTCGCCTTGTGCCCTCTCCTCACCCCAGGGGTGAATGCATCAGCTTCATCCTGCTTCACCATTTTGCAGGAAAGAAGGGGCAAAACTGTGGGTGAGACAGAGGAGGAGTGAGCAAGGAGGAGGCAGTGAATGGCAGTGATGATGTTCCACCTCTGGGCAAGGCCAGAGTTGGCAGTTGTTCAAAGAGATCTGATGATGTGGAGCAGGCCTGATGTGGGCTGCCAGGAAGCAGAGCTAAACTGGTGTGTTACTGGAGTGGTAATATATCAGTGCCTAGAAATACTTGGCAGTATGTACTTTTAAAAGTACTAAAGTACTTTTAGAATCTCTTTGACTGAAGTATTGATACACTGTCCATCCATCATTTGTACAGTGTCTCATTCTGATCTTTGGGATTTTCATATGCTGGAAGAACAGAAAAAATAGATAAAAACTGTTGTGACTCTCAAACTGGATGCAGAAATGACAAAATGGTATTATTTGTGACCTGCTCTTTGTTGCAGATATTTTCAAAATTGCATGCAAATTCTTTTAAGTTCTTGAGGTAACTCCAGAACTGTTCCAGTGTAGCATGAAACACATTAATGGAAGGTCTTTTACTTGGCAGGACAAGAGAACTGGTGCTTATATCTTTTTCTGCCAAGATGGTGTAATATATATATATGTGTGTGCGTGTGTGTGTGTTTGTGTTTGACAGCTCTAATTCTTTCTTACAAGAATGCTTGCAGTCAGTAAGTGGCTGAAGAAGTCATCTGGTTGTCTGGTCCTTAAGAAATCAGTACTAATCTATATCAGTGGCTCTTGGCTTTCAGGTTCCAAGCTGGTCTTTAGGAAACTGAAATAAAATATAGAAAATAATTTTCCTAAGGGGAAAAAACCTTATTGTAATTAAAAAAACAAATGCATGTTCCTTACCAGCCGTGCAAGTGTCATTGCACACACATATCTCAATTTTCTCAAGTTACAAAAGTTTGGGAAATCAACCAACTTACCTCTAGTGAACAGTGGAATCCTTGTAATTGAACAGGTAATTGAGCATAATTGAGCTCATGTCTCCATAGCACAGGTGAGTTATTGTGGGGGCCATGATACTTGCAAAGAAAGCCTTCAGTTCTTCGTGCATTCCTGGAGATATCATCTCCTGGTGACTGGATAACAAATCCATCTTTATTTAAATTTATTTAAATTCTAAGTTGTTACCAAGATTTTGCACAACACTTAGCCACAAAGGTTCTTGATCTTGGATATGACTTCTATGTATATGAGAAGTTCTATCACTGAGAAACACTTTGCTGGATATCCTGCACAGAAGGAAGCAGAAGTAGATGGATGCAGTTTCCAGCCCCAGCCTCCAGGCAGGTTAAGGTAGGGGTCTCTAGCTGGCTGCTATTGGAAGAGAGGGACCTGCAGGTCTGCCTGACATAATTTGTGTCCCTTTTCATAGAGAAATGTTCAGTCCAGAGCACAACAGATTTGTTCAAACTCAGGCCCATGGGGCTTTTTAAACTGAAAGCTTTAATTAATGGACCTTGACATAGTTTCAGCAGATGTTTCCTATTTTCCAGTGTCCCAAAGTGCTTTTTTAGTTTGCTTTCTGACTGGATGTGCATTGATGGGTGACTGGCTGGTAAAATCTTGCTCTTTATTTTAGCTCCTGTGCTTTAATGCTTTAATTTTTTTATTCCTTTTTTTTTCTCCTGTTTAACTTATAAATAAACAGAAATTTGGGCCCAGTGACTAGGTATTAAGCAACTCCAGATGTATCTCCTTTTACAGTGCCAGAGCATGGAAAACCTGTGAAGTGGCTTTCATTGTCAGGAAACAATGTCATCATTGCCATCTTGCCCTGCTTTCTGGATAAACACTTGTGTGATCATTGTTGGCTGGGACTGATATGGGAAGTTGGCTCCTGCCTCATTCTACAAAAATAAGCATTCTCTAACAGGCTGCTGCTCTATCCTGCCAACCCTTGGAGTGAGGGAAGCACAAGACATGGGAAGAGCAGATTGAAGGCATTACTCTGGAAAGACACAGAGAACTCAAGGCTGAGGGTGCATTTTCTTGCCCTTCTCATTTTGAAGAAAGCAGAGGCAAAGCACACCAGTGGTTTTCTGTCGGAGAAGGGAGACGCGGACACCA
>VWYI01040040.1:0-58884 GCA_013399455.1 Anthoscopus minutus | reverse complement strand
TTTTTTTTTGTTTTTTTTCCTCTTCATTTCAAGGAAGGTTCCTGCCTTCCTTGACAGATACCTGTCTCACAAACCGGGACAGGGAGGTGAGCTGTGCATGAAAGCTGCTCTCTAAGTGATGGCTGCATTTAAACTTTCTGGAGTGTGTAGTTGAATGCCAGGTCAGTGAGTGCTGCCACAGCCTTAGGACCCATAGCACCCTCAGGACTGGGTGTATCAGTTCTGACATGCAGGAGTTGTCTGCATGTACTGCAGCTTTTGCATGTCCTTGGAGGAGTCAATTTACTGCTTGGTTATGTTCTCTGCCTGTAAAGCAGAAGTGATAGCATGCATTTGATCCTGCTTTCCTATGCTTTCAGAATCCACTTGCATAGGTGAGGGCCATATAATGAAAAGATGAAATGAGGATCTGTTCCCTAAAAAGTTACAAAACTGCCAAGAAAAATGCCTGAAGGGAATTTTTGTCTTTACACTTGGATGCTGACCCAAAGCAAACCTTAACAATTACAAACCTGTAATTAATGGAAGTTCAGTTCAGACCTTGTCCTAATAGTACTAGGGTACCAGCAAGAAAAGCAGAAACTCTTAGTTCAATTGTGCAAATATTGAAGCCTGAATTCTGCTGATACTATTTTATAACTTGGCAATGTTTTATGTGAAATACTGAGATGCTGGTCACAGACTCCCTGGTAATACAAAATTCCAACCTGCTGTTCCTTGGAGGCCAGCAGATAAAATTTCAGGGACCAAGATTTCAGTATATTGAGGGAGATTCTAACAGTCTTTGAGCAAAATCGATAGACTGCAAAAAGTGGGAAGAATATTTTTGTATTTTCCTGAATTTTTAGAAGTCCCTGTTGAGCTCTCTCTGGCCTCCTTGAAGCAAAACAAATAACGATCAGCCTGCTGAGACTCTAGAGGTAAAATGGCAACAAATTTTGTTGCTGTGAAGGCTGCCAACATGCAGCAAAAAATATTGTTGAGAAAACTAGATAATCAAATCTTGTTAAGAGTTATTCAAACACAAGGTGAATGGGTTGGCCAGATCAGCTGAAAGTCTGCAGTTGTGTTTCCATTGCACTACTGAATTAAGCTCACGTATTGGCCCCTTCCTAAATCTTTGACTCCTGGAAATGCTGGGGAGAGACTTGTGTGCCTTTGCCCTGCTTAGGTTGATCTGCTTTCGGACAAATGGGAGATGCTTAACTCCCTGCAATTGCCACTGAAAGCTGCATTTTTGCAAAAGTCTGAGGGTTTTTGCTGTCTGATCTTCCCTCAGAAGCAGCTACTGCTCAATGCCAAGGATATGATGTCTGGTTCAGCAGAGGGGTAGATCATGAATTGCTTTCTCAAACTGAACAAATCAGGTTCTGCCACTTCACTTTCACAAGCGCCTGTTTGGCTTGACTTGAGCAAGTTTGTTCCCTAAAAGGTAGCTGCTTACATTCTACCTGCCTGTAAGTCACCACCTCAAGCATCTGCCTGGATAAGTAAATTAGCTTTTCTGATAATTATTGTAAGAATATTTGAAGAGCTGAGGTGTCACTAATCTGATGTGATCTTGGATGAGCAAGAGATGAGTTGTTCCTGACAATGTTTTTCAAGTTTCTCTGTGAACCAGAGAAATGTGAGGGAGTAGTTGTCCTGAACTGAAACAGCAGGAGAACAGATCTGTGTGTTAAGAGATACAGCATCTGAATTCAGTGCATCCTGGGTGAATTTTTTTCGTGAGTGCTTCTCCCCAGTTGGCTCCATTCCTCCCCTCACACAGCCTCCTCCACCCATGATAATCATCCACCCCCGCCTATTATAAGCACTACAAACAAATGACAAATCTCTGGGCGCAGGAAGTTAACAAGAGGCTGATCAGTAGCTTTAGTTATCTTTCCTTCATGTTTATTGCAGTCTGCTGCAGTTATTTCAAAGGCACTGACATTGATCGACAACTTCTATTAAGGCCCGTCCAAGGCAGCTGGATTGAACAGATACATTAAATAAAACTGTTATTGCTTTTCATTGCCTTTCCGTAAAATATCACTGCTAAATAGCTTCTGCCATCAGATGCAGTTAGGTACATGGTTTTAATTTGAGGGACTGCTTTATAACACTGCACAATTGACATTGGTCTTTGTTTCCCCTGTAATAATGATTGTGTACATCCTGGAGAACTGATGAGCTGTCTTCTGAGGTGGGAGGGGGGAGCCAGGGAGGGGGCAGCTGCCTTTGTTGCTCTTGCTCTTTTTTACACTTGCCATGCTTGTCAGTGGTTTGCAGCACAGACAGAAATAATGTCAAGCAGGGCCGCTTATCTCAGGATGTTGTAATGTAGCTGCTGTAAGCCTTTGCCTGGAGACAAGATAAGAGCAACCTTACAAGCTTCTGGGGGAGCGAGGAGGGGGGCCAGCAGTGCCATCGCTGGGACAACAATGGCAGAGCTGTCACTCACACATAATGGCTCTTTCTGGTGCCAAGGAAAGATATGTATGCTGAGTGGTGAATAACAAGCACGAAAATAAAAGTTCTGAATGTTCATCTAATAATGATGTATTTGTAACAGGATTATACTGCCCAATGATATTCTTTCTTCATCTCCTCACTAAATGGTGGGGCAGCTGTGTGCTTTGGCAAGGCATGATGTCTTTTCTTTTGTGTGCTGCATATTAATCCTTTATTGAAGTAATTAAATGTGTGCTTAATGGCAATGAGCTGGCAGAATGAACGTACAATTGAATTAGCAGTTATGATGGGGACCATGCTACAAGATGAACTAAATGCAATTACTGTAGGCATTTTTCTCTAAGTCGAATCTGGCTGCATGACATGACTTAATTACAGGTTATTAGACACACTCTGATCCCGAAGTGCTGCGTGTGGAGGCACAGCTTTGGCTCTGTCGTGTACCTGTAACACACATATAGGCACCATTCACTGAGAAATTCAGCCTGGTGTCAATGTAGGTTCCTGAAGGAAGCTCTTGGTTGTGCTGGAAAAACACAGATTAAAAATCAGGCAAATAACAACAGAGGAATGCCAGTGCTCTGCTACTGGGGGCATCTGTGGCAGTCTTTCACCAGGTCCTTGTTGTCCTGTGATCATTCCCCCTTTTTTAGAGAATACTTGTTATTCCTTGAGGACAAAATGGACAAAGAACAGGTAGTAGTCTTCTGTGTAGTCCTTTCCTC
Source organism: Anthoscopus minutus (assembly GCA_013399455.1). Lineage (NCBI taxonomy): Eukaryota > Metazoa > Chordata > Aves > Passeriformes > Paridae > Anthoscopus > Anthoscopus minutus. The sequence goes on along the minus strand of VWYI01040040.1, from coordinate 55,702 downwards.
AACATGGGTGCCTCTGGTCAAACTCAGCTCTCAGCAGGAATACAACCCAACTTGTCTGACCCCAGCTGGACATCTCTAGCCTAACAGGAACACAGGTTGGGAGCTGGTGTTCGGAAACTTTTTAGGAACAAAAAAAAAAGGCAAAGCCATTTGAAGCTTTTAGTTTTCAATGCTGACCAAGTTCTACAACATGTCCCAGAGCTGCATCAGGACAAAAGTAGTGGTGTAATTTAGGATGTGGTAAGTTGCTGAGATTTCTGACACTAGGGGGACTGTAAATACAGTACTGCAAGTATGGGTTTTACAGCTCTTTAGTGATCTAATATGCCAAATACTGGATTCCCAGTAGAGTTTTGCCACGGGTTCAAAATTAGGCTAAGCTTCAGCTGTCACCAAGGGAATATCTGGTCTGTTTTCATAACTATAGAGTTTGGCTCTCTGTTAGCAGTGCAGAAACATCTTCAATGTCAGGGCCTGCTCTCTGTTACTGGCACACAGAAGGCAAGAAGTCCTTTTTGTCCCATGATTCTCTGTACTCTTAGTGCTCTGTGCCTGCTGTAGCACCATTGTATTCCTTTGAGGGAGGCAGACTTTGAGATATGGAATCTGTCAGGGAGGGTCCTGAGTGAGGAATGTGTTGTGGCCACTTTGGCCTCAGTCTGGAGGCAGTGCAAACCTTTCCTTACATCTGCAAGAGCTCTGCTGCCAAGTAAGTGCATCCCAGAGCTTAGCAAGTCCCAAATCGCTAATATCCTACCACCCTTGCAGGTGGCTGCAAATATTCCAGGGTGATTCTGAATACCTGTGCAAAGGGCTCCAGACCAGCACTGCATTTGGGTGCCTGACTCTCTTGTATTGATTGCAGTTGAATTTCCAGATCTGAGGAGAAGATGGTAGCAGCAGTGATGATGAAAGCTGTTGGTATAATATGTAACCATGTAGGAAAAAAAAAGTTTTTTATGCTAACAAAATAAGGCAAGGCTTCCAGTTACTAGGACTTTTAAGGTTTATTTTACAGCCTTCATTCTCTTTGGTGCCATAAATGAAACCCTTTCATCCCTAATGACCACAATGACTTCCTCGATCATGTTATTGCTACTTTGGCACATGTATTGCTTTCACATGCACTAATGGATGAGTTTGGATATGTTAAATTTATATATCATTTGATCCTAAAAAAGAGCCACCTCCTACCAACCAAACTAACTTAGCCTTGAGGATTGAGTAGCTTTTAAGGAGTATAAATGAATTTAATGCTTTAGAACGAGCTTCTGTAAATTATGAACATGACACCTATTACATTAAGCTGCATTAAGCATTAATACATCTTCATTACTGGCAGGGCGCCCAAACCTCCAAGGTTGAAAAAACTGCCTGAAATGCCCAACATAGTAGTCACCTAAGCTGAGATTTATGACCTCTTTTTGGGCAGATGGGGCGCCCTGACTCTCAACGTGCTGCATTTGCCCATGAAGAAATATCCTTGGAATACCTGTTGCATGATGGCTTTCTTCCTAGAGTTTTGCTGGCCTGTCTAATCCAAGTGTCAGAGTCTAGGTAAAAAGGTGCAATAAATCTCATAGAAGCTGCTGCAGAAATAGAAACTGGCTTCACTAACCTTTTTAAGCCACTGGTAGTGGCAGATTTCTTGGCAGATTTTTCCAACCACTGGCCAAAAATTATCTCACTGAGCATGTAATAATCATTTCTTACTGTAAATTGTTTCTGCACTGTAGGCTGGAATTGCTGAATTGGTGTTTCCAATGGTTTTGGAGGAAGCAAGTCTAAAAAATAATCACAGTACATTAATGAAATCCTGCTCTACACAGTCAGGGAACGAAATAAAAGTGATTTTAGTGTCTTAAAAAGCAATATCCATTAGACTCAGATTTGGCTAAAAGTGGACTGAAAGGCTCTTATTTCAACAAGATGTACAGGCTCAGGGGAAAAAATACAAGTTAAATGCTTCTGACATTGTAATTGATTTTATGTGGTACATTTATGAGACTTTCAATTCATGTTCCATATGGGATTTAGCACTGAGATGTTATTGAAACTTCTGAGACAGTTATGTTGTCGTTTTGAAGGAACAATTTGGTGGTTCCTCTGCTCCCAGAAAAAGTACTGACTAGGATTCAATGTTTATGCATTACCACAGAGAAATACTTTGAACTGGAGACTGTTTTCTCACAGATGGGAGAATGCATAGCACACCTTGGAAATTTAGGTGCCACAGGATGCTGTACTGAGCCTCACATTGTCAGGGAGAGGGTAATCCACTGTCTGGGAGAAGCTGTAATATTGAGACTGCAATCCAAGCATAACGCAATGTGGTCACTATGAGTGAAGATTTAATGGATATTGTTCGTGGTGTTGGAATATATGAAGTAATAAATTGCTTTTCTGGATGATTTAATGCTGAAGCAAGGTTGAGGACTTAGGTAACTGCATACGGTTTACTGCAAATACTAGCTTTACAGGGGTAAATGTATAACCTAGTAGACAGCACAGGAGGGAATGAAAAACAAGCAAACCTCAAAGTCTTGTAATCAAAGAGATATTCCAAGGTTCAAAGTAAAGCTCTCAGAAGTTGAGAAATACCATATTTAGGGTAACCTGTTTAAATTGCATGCTCTGGGAATGTATGTGTATTTGCGTGAGCATATTTCCATACGGGTTTCAATTATATAAACACATGCTTCCAGATATTACCAACTTCAATGCACAGCATGAGCCATGCACAAAGTGTGAAATGCCACAATATTTCTTCCTGTAGTGATGGCTTGGTGCCAGGGGTTATGTAAACCTTGCAATAAATATGCATTTAATAATTTCCTGATGTTGTTCTTTGTGGTGACTGTCACTGCTGTGGACAAATATTAATGAATTTATCTTTATTGCTTTCCTGTGAAACAGCCAACTAACATACATCATTGAACATAATTCACCAGAAGTCAGTGAGAAGGTCTGAGTGCTTGAAGTTAAGCACACGCTTAAATCTCTGTGGGATCAAGGCCCCAAATGCCTTCACTGGATTAGTGGCAATGTGAAAAAGAAAATAAATTTTAAATGACATTACTGTGCCTTGTTTGAAACTGTGAAGCTTACCAGGATGTCCTGAAAAATCATATTAAGAGAAAATACTTCTACATGCAAAATTTAGACACCTACTTATGTCTAACTGGAGCTGTATTTGCTGTTCCTTGGCCTGTTTGCTTGTTTTTCTTGCTGTTTGCTAGCAAACACAAGTGTGATATTGTTGTTTGTTCTCTTAAGTGAAACCTAATTCAAAAGCAACTCAGGTTTTAGGAAGATTATCCCGGTTCAATTGGTGCCCATGGCAAAATTCTTATATTGAGAAGTGTATCCAGGACGATGTCCCTAAAGGTGATATGCCATAACATTTTCCTTCCTGCTGTAGCATGCCTTCAGGAAAGCTCTGTGCCTTTTGCACATTTCCCCCAAGCAGTTTGGTGTTTCTTAAGAACATACTTGTTTACTTCATTAACTTATCTTGTGTAGATTGTCCAGCTTACTGGGTATTTCTCAACAGAAAAATAAAATTTGCTTGTTTAATGTCTTTCCATTTTTTTCCATTGAATTTTCCATTCAGTTTTTAGCAGAGACTTTTCATAAGCAGTCATGTTAATTTGCCTTGGCCTTGTCATAAAAGAAATGTTTGCCAGAAGAATTAACTCTATGTTTTCTTTATAATTGCTCATTATTTCCTACACATTTTAAGTTACAAAAGGAAATATGGCCTTGAGCCTTTTTGACTATTGTAAAGCACTGTTCATAAGCTGGCAGAAACTATAGGTCACTATTGTGCAAAAAAAAAATTGCATCTACTAGCTTCAAATGAACTGAGAAAATATCCATAGATATTGAACAGAATAACTGAACCAACTCTAATATTGAAGCTAGGGGTTCACAAGAGTATCTGTACATGGGAGGACCAAATTCTCAGCATTTCTCTGGAAGCTGGAAAAGGCTGTATTTGAGGTAGGATGTCTTTTAATTGCAGGTTTGTATGATACATCCAAAGCCAAAAGTAGATCAGGTTTTTTTTTTAAGTGCTGTCCTGACTCTAAAAGATATTATAGTTTGGTACAAGAAATAGCTCTTCCTTTTAGGCATGGGAAGAGAAAATATAGATGTATTTAAAGCATGTGAACTGCTTCCTTCTCAGTATAAGCCTTGAGTTTCTAGATGGTTGATGCTACAGTAAAGAGCTTAGCAAATTATTCTCTACTCTGCTTCACAGAGAAACTTGCTGAATGTACAACACATTCCCTGGCTTGCTAAGCGCACACAAAGAGTTTTGCCTGAAATTCTTTCTTGGGAACAGGTATGAGATGGATAACTATTTATAATGCTGGGAACATATATAGTAAATTCTGTGTATATGTATTCCATGTATATATAATATATATAATTATAATTATTTTTGTTTATTTCCACACATGTACACTCTGAAAGTGTGGCATAGATTAGGTGCTAAACTGAGTTTTAATGTGATACTGTACCTTGTACGTAAGTATCCAAGTGTCGATGTTAGTTTAATTTTCTATACCTGTTAATGATGTTATATGGAAGAATTTAATATAAATAAATAAAATTACATTAAAAATATATTTTAGAATCTATGTGATTATCAAATATTAAACAAAATATTGTACTTCATAGACATGAAATTGGGCATTCTAAACTTGGAAAGTTATTATATTAAGCTTTCTCTCACAAATAAGTAGAGGAAAAGCTAAGAATTAGACAGCTGTTGTCTTTAAGCCAAGTATCTGAATGCATTTTGCTGTGCCTAAAACAAATGCAGGGTGACCTTGGGCCCTTTGGGTGAGCTCACTCTCACACTTAGGTAAGTGTAGATGAAGACATATGAAGTGTTGACCTGTGTTGTTGCAGCTTAAGTCCTAACCAGTGGAATGCCACATGAAAGCATGTCATAGTTAAAACTGTATTACTTGATTATTTTAATGCTGCTTGAGCACATGTTTTCTGGGGCAGGGACCAGCTTGATGTCTCTTTCACAGCTTGAAGTGGATATTGTTTCTCTGTTGAGTGAGTTAAGTCAAAAAATGCTCTGTTATTACAAGTCAGGACTGCTTTGTCCCCATGTAGCCTCCAATTTGTGTACCTGATTGCTTCTTTATTGCTCAAGGGTAACCTGAATATCAGAGGTGAGTTCAGTTGAATGCAGCAAGCTGCTTGTATGGCACATGGGACTCTGTTGGTTGTAGTGAAACCCTTAGTGACCTTCTTGGTATCTGTCTACCACCCAAAGAACAGAGCAGCAACTAATCTGATGACCAATTTCAGCACTGTTTGATTGAAAATCATTGAAAATTGGAAGGCAGGTACAGGAATGTACTCTTTGCATAAATCATTTTGTTGCTGGCAATGTCCAAACCACTTCAGTTTCAAGGCAATGCTTGTCCAAGATGAATTAGCAGAGAAAGGAATACCTTTTAGTTTTCCAGTTCAAGAACAGTTGGCCTTAAACTTGCACATGTTACAAATGCGCTTACAATATTGCTCTGTGCATGTATTTACCTGCGGTCAGCTAGAGAAGTGCAGACATTCTGCTGGTGAATGTGCTTCAAGTAAAGCATCTCAGCATCTGAGGGCATGAGTTTGGTCAGTTCTCTTTCCCTTCTAGGTCTTGGGAGGAAGATAAGTCTGGCACAGAGCTGTGTGTGGGATGCCTCTGCAGGCATGGGCTCAGGGATGAGGTATTACGGAACATGAAATGGTTGTAGGTGGTACTCGCCAATGCTAGGTTGATATGTTTTACAAAGCCTGTTGTGTTTGACCATTTCCAGTGCTTCCCAACAGGAAGGAAGTCTTGAAGTTCTGCAGAGTCAGCTCCTAGATTTGTAGATGTGTTTTAATGGTTCATCTGACTCCAGGGTCACAGACATTTGTTCTTTCAAATCCCAGAAGATGCAGAGTCTTTTGTCTTTGTCCCTGACTGATTTTAGCCAGAATCCATGCAGCTCTGGTATGAGGGATCCTCTTGCTATTCCCATTAGACAATTTGTTGTCATGATTGCTATGAGCTTTCTGGATGATATAAGTGCTGAAAGTTTTAATGAGACTAAGATTGCTTTTAAAAATGAGCACTCAACATGCCATTAAAATTGTTCTCTCATTGAAAGACTTGATACTTGAGAGGCTGCTGTAGCCATGGGGAAAAAATGGCCCAGGCACCACCAATGAAGTCAGTAAATCAAAATAAATAAATGGAAATACCAGGAGCTATGAGCAAGTACTTGATGCAGTTCAGAGCAATTACTGCTACCTGAAGTATGGGAATCCATCATGTAGAAGCAGCCCTACCTGTGGGTGGAAAACCTGCTCAGGTCAGAGTGGTTCCAGTTCCAGCAGTGGCCTCTCAGCAGGAGACATTACCTCTGAGGGCACAGCTTGAAAGTCAAGCTTGACTTTTTTTCCAGGACTCCAGTTATTTCTTGACTTGCTATTTTTGCATAGGCAGCCCTCTCCCACTGAAAAGTGATGATCCCAGCTTCTGTCCAGGAGGGATGTCATTTTCTTTGGACCACTGAGCACAAACAGGTCTTGTAATGCTGCTCACTTACACTGGCCAAACATGTTCTGCATGCAAAAAATGATCAGTGAAAGTATCTGTGTTGGTGTAGTGATTTTAAACCTGGATTTTAAACACTGCTTTTGAATTAAAGTAGGATTCCTCCATGTGTTTCCTTGTTTGGAATAAATGCTGGTATGAAATTCAGCCTAATTTCCCCAGAAAGAAAATCAGTTGACCCTCACATTCTTAAAGGCTGAACTAAAAATTTGGAGGCTCACATCAAAGCATTGTAAATAAAGTGAGTAACACTTTGGACGCTTCTGGTGGAGAGCAGGGGAGGGGGAAATTCTCTCTGTAAAGAACACCCAAGTATTTAAAAAGAAATGGCTAGATTTAAATATCTCACTGTTTTTCTTCTCTGGTGCTCCATGCTGAGGGTTTTATTTTCCTTTGCAATGCTTGTGCTGCTGAGCTCTTTTTTCAGAGGTAGGCTGATGTTAGCACACTGAAGCCACTAGCAGGTTCACCAGAGCAAGTTTATTTGTAGTGTGGACTAAGTTGTGTTTGAGGGTGCTATTAGGATTCAGAAGGCTCCCCAAGGCTTGAACATCAATGACACTTCAAAGGACTAGAGCTGTGAATGAGCCGACATGCTCCCTCACAGGCTCTGGGATAAGGAGTGAGAAAGATACAGATTCAAAGGTAGGAAATGGGGAGCACTTGTCCAAGAGTGCTGATAGTGAAGTAGGCACCCCAGGTCTTCATAAATGTGGTGGAGTCTGGGATCTGCAGAATGTGAGAACTTACAGACACTACTGAGGGCAGCCAGGCTGCTCTCCTTGCCTTGCTACCTTGTATAATTCTTTGATCTAACCAGGAGCTGAGGAGGGAGAAATACAATCACTTTTCATCTATGATATTTATTTCCCCGGAGAGATATAAATAGAAGCCATATTATTTATCTTAGATTTTTCTCAGGTATCATTTTACATTTTGGGATTATTTCCTAAGGCACCCAAAGCTCTTTCCTTTGTTTGGCCAGTCTAAGTAAACTTTAAACTTGGGGTAGTTCCTTTTTCTTAATCATGTAGCTTAGCTGAGTGCTTAGGTTTATTGAAGATGATACCAGTGGTTGTGTTCGGTCTTAACTGCTTGAGACACTATTAAAAACTGTTAAAGGCTAGCAAAGGTGAGCAAAACCTAGGACTTCTTGCTAACATGATCAGAGGTACCTGCTTTTCTAAGGAGATTGTATCCTTGATAAATCTGGTGGATGCAGAAGAAGGTCCATATCCTTAATTTAAAGATAGGAAGCTTATGCACAAGTATTAAGTGACTTGACTGAGGTCATTCAAGCAAGTGGTGTCAGAAACAGGAAACTGATGGCCAAACAGCATGCTTTCATGCTGTTGTAATAAGCTGTAGCTAATAGTGTGGTCTTGATACCATTTAACTAAATTAAGTCAGCACAGGCAGGTTTGTTTTGATGGGTTTTCTGTCCGTTTTAATTTTTTTCAACAGGATTTTGTCTCCCTACTTTTCTCTCTGGAGAGTTCTTTCTATATCAGAACTCATATTGAAAACTTTATGAGGCAGGAGAAACAACTGTGTGTCCATATGGAAAGACATTGGCAAAACCTCTTTTGAATTGGATCCAGATCAGGACAGGCTTTCTGGGTGCATCACAAGGTAAGCAAAATACTTTAACATCCACTGATACGAGCTCTTAAGAAATGGTCATGTTTCTCATGAGTGTTTTAAAAGTCAATTGCCTCTTTTTCTGGTGGTGATGTGTTTTCTGTGTGGAAGTGGCTGTCTCCCATCCCTGCAGTGCTAGGCACCACCACAGACTATTCTGGAGATGCTTTGTGTTGCAAACCCCTGTTGATGAGAGAACATCCCTTCTGTTTGTCTTCTGAACTGACTTTGCATCAACCACAGTAGAAAAGGGGGTGAAGGACATTGGTTCAAAAGGTACTTACAGGCTGCGTCTTCATCTAGATCCTTCTTATACTATCTTGTGAACTTCCATTGAGGTGGAGATGGCTGTGCGCTTTCATCTGAACCTGAACTGCTGGGGACAGGTTGGGACCCAGTTTGAACTCTGCATGCTCTTTCTGCAGCCAGGAATGACATCCTAGCTGGCCACATAAACTAGGCGGTTTGAGGAGGGAAAGTAGAATTCAGTTGCAGTTAGATAAATGTGTTCTAATTTTAGGTTTTTCTATGCTAGCAGAAGCCTGCCTATGTAACTATTTTTTGAACTTCTATTTTTATTCATCCATATTTGGCCTGAGACACATTTTCCCTTCTAAACCAATGAGCTGCATCTGTTTGATTCGCAAAGAAGTAGTTATTCCTTCAGAGTAAAGGCTATATTTTATGTTGATATTCCTAATTAGTTTACCTTTAAAATTGCTGGAGCATACTTTTGTGTTCTGACCTTTTGGTATGAAAGGGTTCACCCTCGTTTGTTTTGGAGGCAAAGATCTCTGTTAGCCATTGTTTCCTCAGGACTCTGATAATACAGACACTTTGCTAGTGTTAATTATTTGTTTTGCTAGTATTTGGGTTTTTATTACAGCAGACTAAGGCCTGAAGCACATTACTCCTGGAGAGCAGCCCATGTAATACACAGGCATAGTCGTGCTATTGCTTTGGCTCCAGTGGTATATCCTTTGTGGGAATCGTGGCTTAATTTTGCCAGCTCAGGAAAAACTGTCTGTCTTAGTGGTGTTCATGCTGCTCAGCAGGGTTCAGAAGAGACTGGAAACACATGCAGCTCTTGAGGCTTGGACTTGCTCTGTGCTGAAATCTGAGGAGCAAGCAGAGGAGGCTCTTGCCATGCCTTAAAGTTGGCAGGGAAAGTATATATTCAGATGACAGTTAAAGAGATCCCAGGATGGGTGGAAGAAAGCTGGGGGTAAAAGCAGCGATCACAGTTGTTGCAGAGAGGTTACAGACATGGAGTACAGATTTCCTGACCCCTGGAATACAGATTTCCTGACCCCTCCTCCAAGCACTCAAGGAATTGTCAAGAATCTGGGCATTGCCAAGATGTGAAAATGGAAGGGAGTTCCCATCTTTGGTAAACAGGGAGTTACTTTTTTTTCCTCTTTCTGAAGACATCTCCTACTAAATTTGCACAGCATTATTCACTTCCTTATGGCAGAGGTGCAGAGAAGCTCTAATGAAATGGACACCTGCAACCCATTCGGGGATGCCAAGCCAGGTGAGTCTGTTGTGTCACTCCAGTCGTTCATGGCCATCTCTGTGCAAGGGCCAAGACCCTTCCAGCATGCCCCAGCATGAAGCAGCAGTCTCTGACTCCAGACTTCGCCCTGCACATGCTCTGCTGTGGAGTATTAGGGATTCAGCTGCTGTGCCAACCTAATGACACAGTATTGCCATTTTGTGAACTCCACTGTGCAGACGAGAGCTTATTAGTTCCTGCAAGGATACACTTTTTTCCCCAGCCCCGTCACTTGTTTTATAAAGCTATCACATACCATTTAAATACTTATGTCTGTTCTACAGTCTTCTTCCACTACTTTTTCCTCTGATATATTGCAAAATGGCCTATGTTAAATCCAGGGCAATAATGATTCAATATCAATCATTATTATAATTTTTTGGCTCAGTGATATCTGGTGAAGTTTGTCTAAGATAAAAGGAATTAGTCTTTAGGGATAGACAGTCATTATTTTTCATTATTTACTTTATTCTTGGAATGTTCCCATTGATTTATTTTATTCAGCTCACTTGCAGTATTAAATGAGTAAATAGGGTAAGAATGAAAGCATACTGTGTAGGAGAGCTTAAAGCAGGGAAAGCAAACTGAGTCTGATACAATTTTTCTCTATTACTGTATTTTCTATGGCGTGTTTTACTGCTCTTAGGTGGTAGTTTTCTACTTTGCTCCAAAACATACCAGTATTTTGTTCTTGTGCATTATGAGGGCGCATTCTAGAGTAGCTTGTATTTTCTAAAGAGACAAGTGATGGTTTTTTTTGTTTGGGGTTTTTTGAAGTCCATGGACATTCTCAACCTCAACCTCCTTTTACAGAAGTCCTAATTATTTTTATTAAAATGCTCAGCATCTCTTGTCTAGTGGCCAAGTGATATGTTGCACTGCTTTACATGGATGAGATTTAATATACATGATTGTATCTGTCTGTAATATCTCTTCTGTGAGCAGATGGCTACATGCAGTTATTTTTCAATACTTGACCATTACTCTTGACAACATAACAGAGCATTTTCTGCAGTGGCATTCCAAGAGACTGCACAAATTGTATCTCATCAGTGACAGAATACAACAAGGAAAACATTTGACACTTTGAATTTAATACATAGCTCCAACATTTTAGGCTATTAATTTGAAAAAATGCTGATGAAAATTGGTGTGGGGTATTCCTGTCTACAAAATAGACCACAAAGCATTGTGAGCTCAGGATATTGAGCGACAGACTCTGCCTGTAAGCTGTGCAGTTTCCCATTGAAGAAGAGGGGGCACTTCATCCCAGGTCATGGGTGTATCTCTCAGTAGTAGTAGTTTTGGCATCTAGGGCTAGCAGGGACTAGGAAACAGCTGACAAAGCATCTGGGTAATGGATGATTTTCCACATTATACAAAATCTTAATCAAGAAACAGAAGTTCTTTTGGAATAAGCTAAAATTCACATGGTCCCAATGCTTAAGACTACTAAAAAGAGAACAGCCTTCATATATGGTCTTTGGATTTTAGATGCCCCATCTTTGTGTGTTTCTGAAAGGAGAGTAAGGAAGCACTAGAAAAATTAAACTGCCTACTAAATACAAGGCTAAATCACAGAGCTGAGCAACTGAGAGGAACAGTTTCACATGATGGAGTCACTAGAGCCAAGTGGAGCTGCCTGTCAACTGTATAACCTCGGAGACTGGAATGGCAGAGAGGGGATATCTGGCACTGTCTGCATTGGAAAGAGCCTGTAAGATGTCACCTCTATATGTATCTAAAACAAGCATTGCATTCAGTGAAACTCAAAGCCCTTCTGGAGCTTATATTTTATTTTGGCAGACTGATTTATTTTATTTTTTTTCCTCCTAGGGGGTAGAGGGGAATTTTCAGAATTCACTGTGATGCAGGTTCCCCTTGCCTTGAAATACTGCTGTGTGGGCACCAGTGGAAGGAGGCTTCAGCATGTGGCACAAAGGATGACCACCTCTCCTTCATGCTAATTCTGCCCAGCTGCATGGGCTGGGCAGCAGGAGGAGGTCTGAGCTCTCTGTGTCAGTCCAGAAGCTCTTGCTCGGTCGGACTGACAGTGTGAGGGAACAGCAGGCAGGCTGTGAGCTTGGAGGAGCTTCCTGGACTGAATGGGAGGCATGAGTGAACAGCTTACTGCAGCCTTTTGGTTTGGACATGGAGTTTGTGTAGCCTTATGTCTCAGAGAAATAAGTCCAGCAGAAAACAGGGATTGTGTTCTAGCATTGTGAATATCAGATGAGGCAAGACACATTTTGTGCCAGACACCAAGAAGATGCTCCAGCTTTTTGTGCCAGAGATGACTAGAAAGGGCTTTGTCTCAAGCCATGTCAGTAGAAAGGCTGTGTAATTTACACAAGATGTGTACTAGGGCAGGGGGAAAAAGAGAATGCTGCAAATTAATCATTATTCAACATTATCAAAACCCACTTCTTTAGCTTAGCTTAGTTATGACTTTCACATAATTAAGTCCCCATGAATGAAATATTTTTTTTAGTTTTTTCCTAATAGAGACATATGTACTTTCCTAATAAAGACATATGTCTTTAGCTTAGCTTAGTTATGACTTTCACATAATTAAGTCCCCATGAATGAAATCTTTTTTTTAGTTTTTTTCCTAATAGAGACATATGTACAGGTTCAACACACTTGTTTTTTTGTCAGGACAATTAAGACATGAAATCTTCCAAACCGGAAAAAGGTATTCTGTAAAGGTGTGAAAAAAGGGAAGCTTCTCAAGGTGTGAGGAGCTCATTGCTGTAATAGAGGGGGATAAGTGAGTAGGTGTAGAATGGAAAATCAATTTTATTAGGACTTCCCTGCATTTTATAGTTAGGTGACAAATAACACAGCTATGTGACCTGACAGCTGATGAAGTTCAGTTGGAGATCATCTGAGTGTTTTGAAAGCTTTGGTTTCTTTTTAATGAATTCCATGATAAATAGGAGCAAAATTCTCTTTTAAATGATGTTGGTAATAATACTTCATTTGAATAAAATGAGGTCTCAGTTCTGGGAGCTGAATATACAATAGAGTATGCAAAATACAAAAGTACGTAGGAGCCCTAATCTAAAATATCTTATGTAATCTGATTGTATCTTTTATTCAAAAAGTCTCTGAGAATTCCTCCACACGCCACACACCAGCTGATTAGGTGATTTTCTTATCATAACCTTTCTGGCTGACAAAAAGTTTCTGAACCTTCTCTATGGGTTCAATGCCAAGAATAATAATAGGGAAAAAACATTAGAGTGTGTTATATGTTCACGTCATTGATTTGTGTAAATAGTTTGTAGAAGCTTTTTTGATTTATATGGTCAGCAGATGTTGGAGCTTAAAACACCTGCTAAGAAAATCAGATTCTTTATAGCCATGGCTCAGCCCTGTCTCCATTGGTTTTTATTTTTCCCCTGGCCTCCTTGCTGTGGCCCAGCAGTATCTGTGCTATGAGTTCATCTGTGCAGGCAGTGTCTGTGGTAGGTCTTGGATGCTCTGCTCTGTGCATCTGCCAGCCCTGCTTTGATAATGCAGCCAAACCACTGCTGGTTGAAATGCAAAAAATGCCAGAAGCTTCTTTTACTGTGTGTACAAAATCAGCCAGGAGGCCTATGACATGAAGAAAGCATAACTCGTTCTACTATGCTGCTCAAAAAAACCCAACAAAACCCAAAATAAATAAAAGAGGCTTGCTAGCAACACCTAGGCAGCACTGCAGCCCAAAGCAGGGCCTTGTATTATAAGACCTTGATAGTTGACAAAAGAAGTTGTACTAAGAAATAATGAAGGAACTAAATTAATCCTAAACAGACAAACTTTTTGCTCCACTGTTTTCCTTGTACCTATCAGTGTGTCTGGGAACATCTTGCCTGCTATTTCTAGGAGCTGGCCATATTTTCAGTCAAATCACATTGGTTTTAGCCCCCAGATATTTAGTTACACAGTAGTAAAAACAATTGAATGTTCACAGCTGCTCTTCTCCCATCATTACTTCTATTGAACTTGCCTGTGCCATCTCTGGCTTTTGAAATAGATGGACAGCAGATGTGGAGCAAGCAGGCCAGAACTGCAAGTTTGACACTAGGCATCAACAAGCTGATGGAAAGGCAGAGGATGGAATGTCTTTCTTTAGCAGCCTTTGTCTGTTTTTAGTGTAACTGCTGTATATGAAACTCTGAACAAGTAATGTGTGCCTCATCAATAGATGATCTATTGTTGGGGAATTCATAGGAAGCTGACATGAAAAATACCCTTTGGTGCTGGGAACAGTTGAAAACCTCAGATATCTGAACCAAGACACACAGAAGAGTGATGTTCTCTTCTTTAAGAGCAAACTGTACACCATGAAGGGAAAAGGCAAACACTGGGCATTGCACTCAGGGCACACACTGGTGGAGCCAGTTCTTACTCACTGTGAGGTGAGATTAATTGGTTCGGGTGCACTGGGGTAGCTAACAGATGACTCTTGGAAGAACAGTGAAATGTACACAGCAACTGTATTCCAACCCCTTCTCTGGACAATTCCCACACAGAAATGTGTGCTTGCCAATCTTCATGCAAAGAGAAGCTCTGCCGCACTGGAGTCCACGGTTTGCATAAGGTACTATAACTTCTGTGTATTTGAATGATGTAACTGAAATGTGAAAATAAGATTTACCTACCTTAAAACCAAACCACATTACATTTTGCAAATCCACCACTGATAAGGTTTTTAATTCAGTAATAAATCTCCAAATTATATTTAGATCCAGATTTCTGCTGTTTTAAGTGTCTGCAATGCTATGAATACTCTGCCAAGCACAGAAGCTGGAGAGTTAAAGGAATACATCATACCAATTAGTTAATCATGTACTTTTGTTTGGCCAAGTATTGTTAAAAAAATGCCGGAGAGCACTAAAGGAAGTGACATAGTTTGGCATCTTGACTGATACTGGGTGATCCTTGACCTCATTTAATTCGAATAGTAACTGATCTTAAATACAGTATTTCTTTCAGAGTGATGTTTGCACTTGTAGAGCCAGTCCTCTGCCATGGCTATTCATCACTTGCTTTTAGTTCTCAGTAAGCCTTGGCTTCTGCCTTACCCTGTGCTACTGAAATCCTTGCCTTGGCATTTGTCTGGAGAGATACAGTATTAGCCCCTAGCACATCTACTCTCTGTGGATGTTACTCTGCTGTGCTGTTAGGACAGGTAGGACAAATCTAAGTCATCTGCCCATGATGGAGTGGGACAATTACCTCTAAAGTAGATAACACAGCCCTCCTGCTGTTTGTGTCGACAGGAGTTTTACTTAATCTGAAACCAAGTCCCTTACAGTTGGGAGAGTGATTTCTCTTAGCCTTCACCTCAATTTGACATGCTTCACAACTGCTCCCTCTCATCTTTTCAGACAGCTGGCAAGTTAGAACTGAGGATTGCTGAGGTTTGTTTGTCAGAACACAACTTTGTGGATTTTCCTGCCATCTGACCTGCCAGATAGGGAGAAGTAGTAAAAACAGAAGGTGTGTTACAGGGTGGAAATGAGAGCAGGGCATTTGTATTGTTCAGCAAACTGGCATGCTGTCCTGGCAGAAGCCAGGTCTGGGAAAGGTATTTTTGGCTTTGCTGCATCTCATTCACTAAAGCACTTTCCTTTGAACACTGACTGAATCAAATTCTTTGAGCAAAGAATTTAATCTTGTGCTTGACATTAAATTGTAGCTTTATTCTGGGACATGTCAGAGAATAGCCTTATGTGTTATAATGGACTCTACTGCTGAGTTGGGATGGACTGTGTGCAGAGATTTCCCGTGTCATTAAATGACTGGAAAGAAAATGGGAGAAGAATTTAGATGTGTGATGTGTAAATTAAGTTAGATGAAACATTTTCTTAATCTTATGTTGTTGCATCTTGAATATCTGCTAGTAAAGTCCAGGGTAAAAAAGCAACAGGGACCTTTGCATAATATCCACAGATGTTTTAATTCAGCTGTGCAGTGAGATGTTCAGTGTCCCCGAGCACCCACATGTCCAGGGTCCAGGTTTGTCTCTCTCCCCCATGGCCTGGGATCATCCTGCTCTCAGGGCAGTACAAATACAAGGGCCAATCAGGGAATAGGGAGGGAGTGGCCCAGGGACATTGGAAAAGGGGAAGGAGCCAATGAGGTCCCAACAGCCTTTTAGGGGAAAATCCCTCTGTTCCCCAACCCAAGGGATGCCTCCCAGGGTCTTCACAATATGTGACAGTCAGACTGCTGTAATTTATTAGTGATAAACTAATACAGGTTATCTATACCTGGTGGAATTTCCATACCATTCCTCATTGAGGTAATTCCTAATTTAAGGCAAAGGCCTCCGTCCCTTGACTGAGTGAAAGTGTTGCTGACACAAAGCAAGAGGCTTTCTTGGGTTTAGGACTGCACACAGAAATAGTCCTGTTTGTGAATGACAAACTCAGCTTGAAAAGGCAGCCTCAGAATGTGGAAAAAGCAGAAATTACTTTGACATCAGCACAGTTCAAAACTGGTGTTGAATGTCATCAAAAAGAGTAGCCCCTTAAGAGCAGAAACAGTAAGTATATATTACTGGCACAAAGATGTGTGAAAAGCCAGTACATCTCATGCTAATCACCATGCTGAAATGGAGAAACAGATCCACTGGCTCAGCTGACAAAAAGGACCAACACAGAGGGAGCATCTCTGAGGTACCTGGTCCAGGGGAGAATTCTTTCCCCTGGCTGGGGACAGGAGATGCAGGTGAGTGACACACACAGGGTCCAGTGAAGACCAGGGAAGACAACTGGATTCCCTCTGTGGAGACATGATTCTATTGACAGGCAAGGTTTTGTTTTGCCCAGATGGCTACTGGAGCAGAAGACAAAAGTAACCAGGGAAACTTAGTGTGGAGAGGCTCTGGCATCCATCCCGGTGGAGTCTGAGAAATATCTAAGATATTTCTCCTTGAAAGGAAGGGACATGGGGCTTGATGAATAGAGGATGACTGATCTCAAGAAGAAATTATTAGTTACACTTAAAATTATAAGGCTGGAAATTCAAATCTTTTCCCCTTAAAAAAATCAAGGTGGTGTGAGGGGTGACCAGACTTGAAACAGTAAGGTGAATTTAATCACATATATACAATACAGTTCTGAGGGACAAAATGCTGAGGAAGAAGGTTTAAGATATTATTTAACTTCTTTAATGATCTTGAAAGGTAGTAGGCAGTACATTAATGAACTGATAATAAATTAGGAGGATCTTTGGATAGATAAATGATAAAAAAGGGGCATTGATTTCTTAATACAGAAAGAATAGCAAATTTATTTTCAAGCAATTGCCACTGATGACAGCTGTGAATGCCAAAAATATCTAATATTAAAGAAGTACTTGTATAAAACAGTGGGTATTCTGGCTGCATGGTGTTTGAAGCTAAAAATTTGTGCTTAAGCTGCTTCTTCTAGTAAAGAAATTATTGTCCTATACCTTCTATATATTTAGATTTTGGTAATTTGTCCTTGATAATAGGTTTTCCAAAGATGTTTAACTGGGCAGCAACAATAAATCGCTAGTATAATATCATGAAGTTGTTTCCAAAATGTTCTTGAAATATTAGCTGTCATTTTCCCATTTGCTTCTGTATGTTTCCCTGCAGCTGGATCATCAAGCTAAGGGAAAAATTATCAATGACTGTCCAGAATTTTGCCTAATATTTGACTGCAGCTGAAAAACGGGAAAGCATTGCACAAAATAATCTGTAACTCCTTCTCTACCTCTACACAATAAGAACAGAAAAAAAAATAGTAGTGTCCTGAGTTAAATATGAAATGTACCTCAAAATTAGATGGCTAACAGCAAAACCCTCTTGGCCAGGCCAGTTGGAAAAGAAGGCAGTTTAAATAACGTTGAATCACAGGAAAGGAATGTAAGCATTCCAGCTTCTGACTTCATGCTGTGCCATAGAGTTATTGCATGGCTTGTTTCAAGCTGCTTAGGGTGAGGGCAGTGTTAAGTGTTCCCTTTGCTCAAAGACAAGATGTTTTGATCACAATCTTAGGAGAAAAGACAGTTGTCTATCGATATTGCAAACATTTTTCTTATATTTAACTTCTTAATGGAATCCTTCTTAATGGAATCCTTGCAATTATTTTTGTTCACTGATGTAGCAGTAAATATTTGTTGAGGCTCTAGAAAACGTAAAACCACATGACAAACTGTCTTTTTATTATGTGTTGATGGAAAACTAAAATACTTTATTAAGTACCTTAGAAACAAGGTTGATAATTAATTGTAATAGGAAATGTAACTATCTTTTAGTTTCTCTGTTTAGGTAAGGCCCAAAACCACTCAATATGTTATGGTTTGGGTTTGTTGTGTATGTATCATTCAGTGGCCTGCTTTGTAGGAGGAGGAGGTTTAGTGTCAAGAACTTGATTCTGTCAAAGTGCTAGAAACAGCAGCCGATAGCTCATGCAGTGTGTCTTACATGCGTTCCCTCCTCTGACTTTTGCACGAATGACAGTAACTTGGCATTTATTTACTCATTGTGTTCTTTTGAACCTGTTTCTTATTAGACTAAAACAATCCAAACAGTGTAAGCAGCAGTTTCCAGGACGAAGCTCTTGAGGATCATGGAGAGCTGGTCCATAGTGCATAGTGCAGGTCTTTCTCCCTCACCCTGCAGATTGCAGCTTTTTACTTGCTGATGTGCCAGGTAAAAATCCAAACTGCTGGCACATCACCCGGGCAAATATTCTGATGTTCTCACTGAAGCATGCGAGAAGGCTTCCACGAGATGCCATGTTTCTTAGAAGCCTCAGCTGCAGCTGTGGTTTCTGGAGATAACATTTGATTAAATGAAAGCTGCTGCTCAGCACAGCTTGTGGAGCCAAAGAACCATCCCCTGGTCTTTGTGCTTGCAGCTCCCCTTGACTGGGCTGGGCTGGGCTGGGCTGGGCTGGGCTGAGGAGCCTCCTGCAGCAGGATGCAGCTGTGATTTGTTAACTTGTGTGGGAGCAAGCCTTGCCTACCCTGAGCAGCCTCCAGGGGCTGCCCAGTCCTGCTTGTCCCTTTGTGCTGTCCAGGGGTAGCCTGAGGGTGCTCACTTTTGCCTCCCAGCAGGGCTGCCCTGTGGGAACCCAGGATGTCCCTCTGACAGTCCTGGCTGATCTGAGCCCAGGCCAGGGGGGTCTAGAGGCTTGGCAGGGGGGTCAGAGACCCTGGCATGCAATCAGAAATTCGTGTGACTTTGAGCTTGAGCCATGGAACAACTTACCATCACTGTATGAAGAAGTAAAAGCCACAAAAGTGTAGAGTTAGAATTCTTACTATGGTGAGCTGGGAAGCAAGATGGAGGGAACTGGGCGTTGTCCTGTCCTCCTTCCTTCTTCTTCCTAGCCTCCATCTTTTGGGTGATGGTGGCACTTTGGTATTGGTGTAAGGTAAAGGGACACAGTCTAACATAGGTGATAGCTATTGGAAAGTAACTATAAATAAAGTATACGTAGTTTACAGTATAAAAGAGAGCACAAGTCCCATGGGAGGAGAGAGTGCCTTGGTCTGGTCTGCTGAACAGACCTTCGCAGACCAGGCTGAAAACATTTTCGATAAGCAACAATAAACAACCTTGAAACTGAAAACCGAAGACTTCAGACTCATTCTTGAACAGCCAAATTGGAGAGCAGAGACTTTTTACACATCTCGGGGTCATCTTGACCACAGGAAACCATGAGAGACTGCCCCAACAGTTCCGTGGAAGTGCTTGTTGTAGTGTAGAAACTCTGGGGTGCTGCAGTTAAAGACGTGTGTAGGGAAATTTCTCAGGAAACACAACTGCTGTGGGTAAAAAGGCTTCTTTGGAAGCTCACAGCTATGAAAATTCTGGAGCCTCCTCTTGGAGTCATGCTGGGAGCTCTTGGACAGCTCCTTCCACTTTAACAAAGGTCATATTTTTACTATAGACCACATACAGCCATCATGTTTAATTCTTGAAAAATGCATAAAAATTAAATGAAGGTGGTTGGATAAGCCTGATTTCAGGGGGGAAAGGCAGCAAAAACCTGCTCTAGGTCCCAAGTGCTAGCTAGGCAGGGGCCCTAGATCCAGTAAGAAAAACACATGGGAAACTTCTTTGGTGAAAGGTATTGATAGTACTGTGGTCTATTTCACAAGTATTTTACTTTCATTTGTTTGGGTTTTTTTTGCCTAAAACTGTGTACATGTTTGGATTCTTTAGATTCAGTAACTTTATGAGTTTTATGAAAGCTTTATGAAACTTCTGATTAACTGAAAAGGGACTTTAAAAAAAATGGCAATGAAACTCTGCCCTTTGTTTTACTGGTAACTCTAAGTATTGAGTGATTTGGTCTTTTCTTGCTGTGCAACCAAAAAGACTTTTTTTCCCAAGCTGTCCTGTAGTGAAAGGGGAGTGGTTCTCACTGCTCCTTGTTAGCTGGTTCCAGTGAATTATTTTGCAAATTTTTTGAGGTGGAGACTTCTAATTTTGTACCCTGTCCTGTTGGTATACCTTGGGCATAGACACTGATTAACAACATACCTGTAATGTGCAATACATAGTCTGTAGATATTGATATTGAGAGCTGTAAATGTCAAGAGAAAACATGGCTCAGGACTGCTGTTACCAGGGTCTAATTAGATATCTCTGCCACCCTCACCTACTAGGTCAGGCCTTCAGTGAAAGATTTTGTTCTGAGTGCTAGTACCTTATGAAACTGTAATTTTTTAAATCCAGGCTTAATACTCTTCCTTCTGAATAAGTAGGTTAAATGTGCCATGTTAATTTGGGAGAGAATGTCGAAGTAAGATGCAATCATGTACAACTGGAAAGAAATATTTACAGTCAGTTTAGCAGGATCAGCTATCAGATGACCTCTGACATCCACCATCATCTGCTGAAGAGCTAATTAGCTGTGAAAGTAGATGACAAGTCAATTGCATCAGCACAAAAGATGAATTTGTCTTTTCGGGTTTTACTGATAATAAAGTCTGCTAGATAAAGATAGGCAGAGAGCCACCTGCATGTGAAAAGCAAACTCTCCTGGAGGAAGGTTAAAAGAAGATGCGGTTGTAAAAAGAAGCATAAAGCAAGGTAAAGGTACAGGATGAGGGGGTGCTTGGGGTGAAATGGGTGGAGGCTCTCATAGCTACAGTGCGGTAGTACAGGAGAAAATTCAGTCTGTGGACAGTAGATTTATTTCCATGCTAATTCAGATTGTCCTGGCTTTTAAAAAGCTGAGCATCCTCATTGCAGCTCTTTGAGCATGACTTTTTTTAGGTTGGTGCTGTACCATGCTGTTCTCTGCACAGAATGTTGCATTGGTGGCTTTATCCAGTAACAACTCAGGGTTACCCCTTTTCTCTTGCTGCTTCTGAAATGCCGATTATCATTGTGAACACAGTTTATGGCACAAAGACTGGATCTACTAAGCACTTTAAAAACACTAGTTACTAGTTTAAAAAATACAGTAAGGGCAAAATAGGAGCAAAGTGCACTTTCTCTAGTATGTGAGATGGGCTCTGTGGGATATAGTAAATCTAGTTAGCAAGTGATTCCCACTTCCACAGTAGCACAGTTAACTACATTGATTAATTTAAAGAAATAAAAAATAAGGAGTGTTTACTTTTGAAGGGAAGTTTCATGGAGTTATGCTCATTCAGAATCAGCTGGACCTGGCAAATGCTTCCTCTGTGTTAGCAAGTGGGTCAGGCATGGCTGGCACTGTAATTTTTGTGTATACCCCCAAGTTTCTGGAATACTAACCCTAACCCAGGCCAGGCTGTTCTCAGTTGTCTTTTGCTGCTGAAACACTCTGACAGCTGTTACAATTGTGGCAGCTGCTCTGTCTTCATTATGTGGTTGAAATAAAAACCAAAATGAAAACTCAGGCCAATTTCTAAGGTTCATAGCTGAGCACAAATCCTTAACAAAGCTGAGGGGCAGTTAACTTGATTGTTCCAAAAAACGGGATCAGTTTGTAAACTCTAGCTGTATGGAAGTCTCAAAACCTTTAGCTAGGATGCTTTAGCCCTACTGAACTTGGCGACTTCTACACCACTGTGGGCTCTAGTTAACTGGACATCCCTTAAAGAGGCTTAATGAGTTAACAGAAGCCACTGGGAGCTTCTTGCCTCTGTTCTTTAATAGCTGAGCTACTTTGCTTTTGAGATACCTATGGAGTTTTTTCCTCCATCATGTGTCCTAATGATCCAAGTGACAAATTCAAGCAATTCAAAAGGGAAAGGATGAATTTCCTGCCAAGACACATGCTGGACAACAGCATCCCTGACACATTCAGTCAGGGACTCACAGAGAAAGAGTGGCGTGCAGAAAGTAGCACTCTACTATTGTACTATGTGCTTTAACTTTTCGGTAGAAATGCTTCAACAATAACGAGACTCATATAAATTCAGGCTACAGTTCAGAGCAGATTGAGTTTTTATGTATATAAATAATGCCGGTTTAGTTAGGATATCTTTTTTTTCTTTTTTTAGTTTGTAGTCATTTGAAGATGTGAGGCACAGTAAAATTATCTATCAAAGTCTGCAATGCTCAACTACTTGTCTTACTTTTCATATTTTTAATAAAAAATCCTTTTAAAAATATATTTTCAAATGATTTATTAAAAAGGAGATTTTCTTCTGCTGTTGTCCCCTTATATTTTATTCAGACTCTTCTATCATGCCTGCTTCCATGGTGGATGAACATTTAGCTACCAGTGCACTACAGCAGACCAGCATGAAATGGTATAAAACACTATCCTGTCAGTGAGAAAGCATGATAGAAGATTTTAAAGGGCTGTGCAGGTCAGAGAGAGCACCTTGAAGCTAATGGGAAATCTGAATGGCATGATGGAGGCAGAGGTAGAACTATAAACTTATTCCACCTTGTGCCAGTCAGAATCCCAGCAGCAACATTTGGTACCAGGTGCAGCCTGTTAATTGTGTGTTCAGGGAAACTGGCAAAAAGGGCATTACATTGCTTCAAATTGAGTGCAACAAGAAAAAGCAGGAGAAAATACCTTTCTTCTGTCAGGGCAACTTTCTGGCACAGTTAGCTGATGTTTCTGAGGCAAAAGGTGGTGCATTGCTCAACAGAGCAGCTGCATGTGTTGAATTCCAGGTGCAAGGAAAGTTTGTCTCCTAAATTCCTAAAGGGAATGCTTTTGAAATAGATAAATGAAATTAAGAGCTTGAAGGCAGGCTATGCAGATTACTTCTGCAGTACTTTTAGTTTTATTTAACAAAGACTTCAGACTCCAGGCTTTGGTATGGCAAGAAGGCAGCCTAGGTAGGGTTGTAACAGAGGGTGGAATTTAGTAAAAAGTCAATGGTAAAAACACTGGTGATGGTCAGTTTGGCTTGGGAATTGATATAAAAACAGGTACACTGTGGGGTGACACTGCCCGGGGGGGAAAGAGTTGGTTCCAAATAAGTATTGTTAAAGTGAGAGGTGTGGCTTTGAGTCCAGGGAAGAGTGGATTCCACCCCTCTGCCTTGGGGGAGGTATATTCTAGGCCTGGGAATGGTAAAACTCCACCCTTCCTCTATAAATCCCACCACCCTGCCCCTGTCTGAAGTTCTCTACTGCTGGATTAAGCCGAGTTTGTTCCTGTATTGGTGACGCCCCAATTAATGGGTTTTTGAGCTTAAACAAGCAGAGACCCATCTTGCTTTGTCTCATGCTGGTCCCCAGACCTCCCTGGACTTGATCCTACAGTCACGGAACCCCACAGTACATAGAAAAAGTAGTAAGAGTTTATGGAGCTACATTTCAATACTTGCCAAATGGAGAAGAAACAGAAGCAGAGCAAATTTGAGCCTTTGTTACCCAGGATAATGTGTCAGAAGAGAGAAGTGCAGAGGGCCCAATTCAGTTTTCTTTCGTGCCTTATCTTCTCATGTAAGTGAGATGCTCATGCACCAGGAACATGGGGGTTCAAATCTTTATTTTCTAAAATAAATAATTTTCAAGAAAGAGTGTGTGACAAAGGCATGCAAATCTTAAACACCTGAGGTACAGCACATAAATATCAAAGCATCAGAAGGGCAATTAGAGATGAATTTTAGCTACACATTTAGTAATAATTAGCTTTTCATCACAAAGGGTGTGAGATACTTGAGGGTTCTCTGTATCATAGAGTGACAAAGCTCGTGCACTTGGCTGAACACTCAATGTAACTTCCAGGAATGCTTTGCCTTTCAAATGTGCAAGCAAACAGCTGACTCTGCATTGCAGTGTTTCTTCTACCTGTCCTCATGAGGTCTGTACAAGCTGGAGGAAAGATGTTCATAGCAGTAATTGACAGAGTAAAGAATGATGAACCAATGAAAACAATCTGACTGAAAGGCCACAACAGAGACTGCAACAGTCATGACAGTATCATAGTTGTCATTTTGGGGGGTACTAAATTAAAGTGCTAGCACAGAAATTGCAGAATTGATAATTTAAACCTTGGCAAGTGCAAGATTTTAGAAGAAAAGGCCAAGAGCAGAAACTGTTGAACACAGAGGAATACTTCCCCTACTCTTTGGTTTACCAGCACAATCATCAGTCATAATGGGATTCCAGGCCTGTTTGCAGACTCTTTCAAACAGCAATAGTATGTAAAAGAACTGGGGAGTGTGGGGGAAAAGGTGCTTTTATATGTGGAGATTACAGAAGTGAGGATTCTCTTGGGTTGTATTGCTATCAGCTGATTGTGTGACTCCAAGCACAAAAAAGATGACTTTCTGATGACTCCATTTTTTCAACAGAAAAAGGATTGTGCCTTTTAAATATGTGTTTTGAGGGTTCTTTGCTATACTTTGAATGGGTGGCAACTGTAAGTTCATATGCAACTTTCAGGTTTGTATTGCAATTATGTGAATTAGTGTCAGCTATAGTAAAAATGCAGCTTCAGATCTTGATTCACAAACTCTCCTTCTGCTAATATTTGCCATACTGGGAGTTTAAGGGAAGAATATGACTAAATGTTTACAACCCTTGTGGAACCATGCAGGACAGTGTCATGATGGATAAGAAAACAAGCTGGTTTTAAATCTGTGACAACACTGCTGTGCATAGAACTTCAGCTTCAATTTCATGAGTTGAAAGATCTGTTTCCATTTGTAAGAAAGTCAAAAACTGAAAAATGAAAAAAAAAAGGACAAAAAAGACCTAAACTGGACAAGAGGAAATGAAGTGAAATACTCAAGGTGAAGGATAAGTATAAAGAGAAAATGGAAAAGGATATATAAAAGATTTGTTAGATGTCTTAAGGAGCCATATCTGTAAAGATAGAATCAAAGCTGAGGCCGGCAGGCCTCTAGAAACAAGATGAGCTCCTCTCAAAGGACCTGAGTTAAGGGGAGTTATCTCTCTTGACCTGCTGGCAACTCTCTTCCTGATTCTGATTAGTTTTCAGGGGCTAATCTTTGCAGAAGATCAGCTCTTAAAAATTGTAAGCCAACAGAGATTCTCAAGAGCCCTGTGTAATTCTGAAAATGTGATCACTAGTATGTGGTTCCTTAGTGCATGCTAGTCTGTAGTGCTCTATGATGGAAAGAAATGCTATTTAATCTTAAAACTTCAGTTGGTAGGCAGGTTTTGGCTGTAGCCTTTATTTGTTATCATGCATAAAAAGGAGAAGTAATTTTTTAAGTAGGAAAATTCATCATAATTGCGAAAAAATACCTTAACTTGTTCCAAGGAGTTAGGTTTTGTTAATAAATGTGCATTTGCCATCGAAGAATCAAGCCTGAATTCTTAATTCTTACTGTTTTCTGATTCTACTGCACCTGCACCTGATCAGGAGCTCCTATAACTTAGATTTTCTGTACTCTTCTATTTTGCCTGAGTTCCACTCACCTTATTCAAGGCTGAAAAACACTATGTAATGCGCACCAATAGCTTTTTTCAGATGCATTCTGCTTTAATTGCCATGTGTCATGTATTTCCAACCAGCTTGTGCTCTTGCGAAAAAATTTTAAAATCTCCATAAAGTAGTTAAAAAAATATCCAAAATTAAGCTAAGCTTGAACCATGAATATATTAATAAAAATCTCAATCTGTTCATGGGCATTTTGTGAGGAACAAAAGGCAGCATTAATCAAGTCTATTACCCAATTTGTGTGTGTGTTTATCACTTGATGGTAGAAAATGTCACACTGTTTGGCCCTCTACATTCTGGCAGTAACACAGGCAAGGGAACTTGATTTTCTTTCTCTTCTATCTATTTTTCATAACTTTTGTGTGAAAATAGGATTTTCTCTTGAGGGATATAAGGTGAAAATATGTTTTTTAGCTTGCAGTGTCCATCTATTTCCCTGTACCTTCAGATGAAAACAAAGCCTGGCACACTGAGTGTTTGTCCTGCCCATAATTCATGCTGGAGGTGTCAATCACCAAGCTAAAATATCTACAGGTCTCTGTGTTGGTGTCCATAGAGTAATATTGCTTTTCATTTTCTAGTGACGGGCATTATTCCGGCAATGGCACCATTCCCAGTGCATCTATGAGCTTGCCTAGGAGTAAAGCATAGCTCCTGAATATAGGTCAGGAAAGGATGTTGTTATAACTTGTGTCCTTGATGGAAACTGGTATGTGCTGAATTTGCAAAAAGTCTGAGTTCAGTGTCATCCATTTTCAGTATTTCCTGAACAATTGATTTATTTCACATTATTAATGAACTTTGCAGCAGTTCCACTTGTCAGGCCTACTCTACAGGGGTCAATAATGAGAGAAAACCTGATGTTAGTGGATCCAGCCTAAGTGATTCTGTCATGCTAACGATTCAATATATCAGGACAAATGTCAGCTTCTTCCAATATGTTAATTCCTCTGATCCTATTTGCATAATCTACAGTCAATGAAATACAAGTTTTCCCTCTACGACAGTTAATGGAGATTTGTAATGGATTTTTTATTTTCCTTTTTCTGAGTTTCTAAGAAGGTTGAAGAGAATGGGACCTCATTTCTGAACTCCACATGTCATCTGGAAGCAAACACGTGGCTTTATTTGAACAAGAGCTGTGTATCCATTGTATCTGATTTTGTAGGTCTCAGAAGGGATTGCTTGTGAGGTTGATTTCTGGTCTCTTGTGCTCAAAAGAAAGGATTAAATCCTCACATTAGCGTGCTGTGAGACATTTCCCAGCTTCTCTGGCAAATTTTTTGCCTAATTCTGTGTCTTCATAAAATGAAACCTGTCAAGTACCCTTGGTAGCTCTGCACTGGAAAGCTTTTGGAGCATGTACTTCTGGCTCTCTGCTGAGTTCTCAGTTGCTTAAGCTGAAGGTTTTTCTTGTATTCTTTAGTTTTGTGAAATATTTACCTGTGGCTTGTAAATTCTTTAACATAACTTTAGCATGGTTTGCACCTGAATTTACCACAGGAATGACCTTACTCCTTAAAGTGCAGTTCTGTCTGCACAGCCTTCCTTTAGGAATAAAAAAAATACTTTATGAACATCAGAAATAGGAAAAAAAAATCCCAAGATATTTTATGGAAAAGATATTATTTGTTTTCATGCACTTTCTTGTGGCTCATTTACTGCCTTGCTTGGTACCTGAAGATGCTACAGTATTTTAATAACTTAAATATTTTTTTCCCCAAGCAAATTAAAGGCATGTATTTAAAACAAAATTTTGCTGAGGTTCTCTGTCACCACTTTGCTTCTACCAAGATTAAATTAAAAATTAGGGATTTTGTTTGTTTAGTACTTCCCCCCTTCCCTGAATTTTTGAGATAATGCTGCAGTGTTTAGGGACAGCAATAAAAGCATGGAATGGTTGAAAACACCATGAGGGGAAGCAGTCCTTCCCACAGCGTGTTAGTTTCTCAGGACAAAAAAGGTAAGTAGTTGTTGCTTTGTTTTCTTCTACTTCCTCTGTGTATGAAATCACTTTGATAGATCTGCAGGAAGAGATTTAGTTGCAGATGGCAGAGGTCAGTGTATTGTGTATTCAATGTAGTCAATAATAAAGTCAGGACTTATGCTAACTGAATGTTAATAAGGAATCACAAGGACCTTGGAAAGTCATTATGTCTGGTCATTTGCTTCACAGTATTGCTCCAAACAGGCTCTGGAGGCCAATGCAAGGGGATTAAAAAAATAATCTGGAGGAATAAGGAAAAGCGAAAAGGCTAAAAATAGAACGTTTGTTTAATGTGTAGCAGACCATTGTATTCATCAAATTACTTCAACATTGAACCTCATCCTGGTCGTCGTGTCTCCCCACAAGTTCGTTATCCTGTTGGTCTTGGAGATCAGGATAAAGCTACGTGTTTTTTCTGTAAGGGTAGAAATCTTCAGCTATGGCTGTAAAACTGAAGTGACACCCACTGCATTCAACTGCCAGGATTACAGAGGAAATAGTCATATAGACATAGGTGGGTTAATTTCTGTAGCTCTAGATAATTGGGCAAACTTTTAGTTTGCTGGGATATTAATGTCTGAACAATTAACTATTTGTCCTAGGAGCTCTATTTTTGAGTTAGGTTCAAAAGGAGAAAACTTTAGGCTATAGCCTAGTCAATATTGACCCAGGTAAATAGTCTCTCCTTCCTACAAACCAACTATTTATTCTCTCTTATGTTTAGTTGTCACTGCTTTGTGTCCCACCCTTGGGAAGACCAAAACTGGAAGAACAAAAACTTCAAATCCTAAATTGAATTACTTAACTTCACCCAAACAAAATGATCTTTGAAGGAATAATGTCACTGTACTTGATGTAGGATTTTTGTGCTGCTCCTCATCCTTGTTTCCAGAGGCTGGTAAGGAAGGAAACTTCTCTCATGGCATTATCAGCGTAGTCAGTGAGCACCCAGAAGATACTGCTACCCTGTGATATGTAGTTACCACTCTCCTGGCTGGTTGAAACTCCAGCCTTTATCATTTCAGTGAGCTGTGACCAGTTCTGCAGGACACCCAGTTCTACTACTGGGCTATACATGATATTGTCTCTATGCCAGTGAGCTGGCCTCACTGGCTAATTTATTGCAAATACCGATAAAATGTATGTAGAAGGCAGATAGGTCTGTCATAAATCTCAAATTGTTAGCATAACGCTCCTATTGTTTGCAGGCTGGGTCTGTGGGCACAATGCCTGTGGGCCCATTATAATTTGGTTCAAAGGCAAGAGTTCAGTAGACAAAATTGCTGGTTATATAGCAATGTTCCAGTATATTTACAGTGGAAATGACCAGTGAGATTGTTAATATTGCGTTGAATTCCATTACTGGACAAGGTTCAAACCCTTTGCCTAGGGCACCTTAATTTCCAGCAATTTTACGGTAGTGAGGAAGCTCAGCCTTTGCACAGAAAGTCAGTGTGGGACATAAGGCTTCAGATGATTTGGGGTTAGGAAAATTGATAGTCTCATTTATAGATATGCTCTAGTCAATGAAGCCACGTCTACAATACAGACGAAACAGCTTGAATTCTGGAAAAATGCAGCCTGGTTGACAGGGTTTCCATTGGGATTAATTAATTTTTCTTGTCATGCAGTCTCAAGATTTGGGCACAAATATTTTCTTCTGCCAAATCCTTCTGAACCAGGAGTGACTTGTACACTTTAAAAATGTTGGTTGTGTTCAAAAATATCAGGCCCTGCAAAGCACTGTATTTTGAGGCATATCACTTTCTTACTCAGCTTCTATGCAAAGTTGAGCTAAATATGATTCAGACAGTTTGCCTAACCCATCCTTTTGCAGATGTGAAACCAGGTAGTGATTTAGTTCATCATCCTGAATGCAGTGTGAATGTTGAGACTTTCCTCTTAACACACCGGATGTTCCTAGGGAGAATCCACCACACTGGATAGGTTTGAGTAAGAAAATGTGTAAAACAACTTCCAAGGACTCATCTTGTCCGTACTCATTAAGCAGATGGTAAATATAAATAAACTGTGGAGCAGTTTTTCTTTAACCTATTCCTTCCACGTGTATCTTCACAGAGGCAATGCTGATCCATCATGATTTGGTGCTCAAATATCATGTTCTTGTTATATTGAA
Source organism: Anthoscopus minutus (assembly GCA_013399455.1). Lineage (NCBI taxonomy): Eukaryota > Metazoa > Chordata > Aves > Passeriformes > Paridae > Anthoscopus > Anthoscopus minutus. The sequence continues at coordinate 25,906 of VWYI01040040.1, read as the reverse complement.
AAAGCCTTTGGGAAACACACTGCATGCAGCTCTACAGGGGGAGAAAATTAATTAAAAATGACTGAGTTGTCCCTCAAAAACTTGGTATTGTTTTGCCACTATGTTAGTGCTCAGAGGAACATGTTCAGGGTATTCCAGCATCACAGAAGCTTAGTATTTTGGTATATAATAGAGCCTTGATCCAGCAAAATGCTTAGTGCCCTCAACTTCCATAACATCTTCTCAGAGGAGAGAGCACAGAGCTCCTGGGTTGCAAAAAGTTCGTTTCCAGTGACACTGTCTCTGTTAAAATCTTACCACATAACTCCTGGATTGTATTGCATGTGAAGGGCTGTGGGGAATGGAAGATTTAACGAGTGCCCACATCCTTTTCTTGCTTTTTTGCTCAGTGAGCCTTTATTTGTTAAGGAATTGTAGTGTTTCAAAGTTCCAATATGTAAAACTATGTGCCTTTTTAATGAACTTTGAAGCACAAAGTTTAACTGCCTCTTTCTGCTCAGCTCCAGGCAAAATGAACATGCGTGGTGACAAAATGAGGGTGAAGTACCTGTTTCTATACTGCTGTCACGGTATAGAAAAGGTATTTATCTTTCATCACTTCCTAATACTTCTAAAGAAAATGTGGCTGTTGTGTATTGGATACCTTCTATCTCAAAATAATAATACATTGATAGTCTTGTCTTTCTAAAACTTGGAGATTATGTAGTGGATTAGTTATGTCTAAGTGGCACACTTTCATACCACCCTGGTTAAAACAAATGCGACTGTTTCAAGTATTAATAATCTTCCTCTACCAATAATTAGGGTTAGTGGGACTTACATAGGCATTTCTTACAGCATGCAGGAGATAAAAGGAGACATGAATTGGGGTAGAATTTTTAAGGAAGCAAGCACAGATCCTAAAAAGCTGCATAAGTGCCCAAATGGAGCTTGGTAATCATGAGCAGCAATGTGGATATTCACAATTCCTGCAAAAGACTGAAGATCAAGTCTTCATTATAGACCTTTCAGAAACATTTGGAAAATGCAGCTACCTCATGTCTATTGATCTCCTTATTGAAATCAATATTCATATAATGAGCTTGGATGCGTTTCTGACCTGTGTAAATGCAGTGAATTCTTGGAATGGGGAGAAGTGAAGGAGAAAACCCTGGTAATGGAAATTTAAGGATCTATCTTAAACCTGCATGAGAGACAGGCTCTTGAATGATGTTTCTCCTAAGGCAGAAGATGCTGTGGTGTACTTTTGATCTTGACTGCTTAAGCAGTTTTAGGTATGAGGAAGTCTTTGCTTATGCAACCACCTAGCAATAACAAAATTAAAATATATAAAAATGAAAGATACTGAGATCCTACGTACTTTGCAAATCATTAGTGATACAAAACTGAATAAATCCTTGGGTGATACAGTTGGTCAGCATCTCTGCTGCTCAGAAAGTCAAGATGAAAACATTCATATATCAATATAAGAGCTTGTGCCACAGAATCACACAGGATATGCGGAGTTGGAGTGGACCCACAAGGATCATCAAGTCCAACTCCTGGCCCTGAACAGGACATCCCCAAGAGTTGTACCCTGTGCCTGAGAACATTGTTCTAACACTTCTTGAGCTCTGTCAGGCTGGTGCTGTGACTACTGCCTTGGGGAGCCTGTTCCAGTACTCCAATACCCTCTGGGGGAAGAACCTTTTCTAATACTCAACCTAAACCTCCCCTGGCACAACTTCAGCCAAGTCCACATTGCCCTAGTGGTATGAAGAGAGCCTGAATGTATACTGCAGAGTTGTTCAAGGTAAACTTACCACGTGTTCATTTCAGAATACAACAGGAGGTTCTCATGTGTACACATAGCAGGCTGTGGTTGTTTTTCCTTCTGCTGTGGTCTTGTAAGCACCCTAGAGAGATCTGGGGTATATGTTTGGCACTATTACTGCTGTAATGGGTAGGTTTCTTTTGATAGAAAATAGCTGATTAGGTTACTAGGTTATTTTTCTGGGCTAGTACTGAATGTTTGCAGAGCAGTAGATGTAATGCCTGTGTTTTCACCTTTGAGGGAGGCAGATTAAATTACAATGTTCTCAGTTACAACAGTCTAAGCTGCTGATCTAGAAGTAATTGAAGATGGCATAAAAACGGTGAATGAGATCAAAGCTGATTTATTTATTAAAGACTAATTGTGACAGCCTAACCTGGCACCTGGTTTTAACAGACAGGCTCACTATTTAGCAGGTGTAGGATGTCCAACAGGTTTCCCATATGGGAAGTGATTACTGAAGACAGGCAATAATCGGGGTTGACAGAAGTGCAAAGGAGTCAAAGAAGTAGTTATATACCAGTGATGAAAGGCCATGTGGCTACCAGTCTTGGAGGAAGGTTGCTAAGGAGTTTTCCCATCTAGATATTATCTTTGATGGTTCTTGCTCAAATTTTCATCAGTGTCATTGTCAGAACATTCACTTTTTGTGCTAAAGCTAGAAAAATGTGGGATTTAACAAGAGAACTGGGATATCACAAAGCAGAAGAGGAAGGTACTGAAGACAAATAAGAAAACACAGGTGGCTTTCCAACAGCAGAAAATTTGTCCAATGCCTCTTATATCAAATACATCCATAATAAGGTAAGAAAATATGATTTGTGGATGGCTAATGATAAAGACAGGAATGAATGATAGGACAGCTCTGGGCTAACCAAGGTGAGATGACTGTTGGAAAAATAAATATTGCTCTAGCAAAGTTAGATATCAATCTGTGGAGGGATGAGGTGCTGCTATTGTAACAGGCATAGAGGAGTCCTCACACAGATGCACAGGTCTGTTCTGATTAAGTGCAGAAATAATTCAAATGCAAAAGAGGCATGTGGAAATAATTAAAGGACTGATCTGACTGTCATTCCAGGACTGAAAGAGCATGGCTTGCTTAGCGTAGCAGTATTCAGAGGTGATATCATTGTTTCCTATAAATCTATCAGGAGAGTAAATTTCTGCAAAAGAGGCTACTGTCAGCACAAAACCATGGATGCAAACTGTGAACTAATTTCAGCTGGAAACCAGGAGACTTTTTCTTTGTGCTGTTGCCCAGTAGGACAATATGGGAATTTCTCCTTTCAGCTCCTTTTGGCTCTTACCTAAGGGTGGCACGAAGCTTGACTGGTGTGTAAAGGAATGGTAGGGGTGGGTACCTGAACTCACTGGGTTTAAACTCCATGGCCAAGTGGAAAACTTAATAGCCCTTTACTGAGTAGTTACATCTCTCTTCCCCAGAAATCTGGGTGAGGAAGAGCACTGTCCTAATTAAGAAAAGGACCTTGAAAGCAGTTAGAAAAACATGGACACACATGGTTCAGAAAAGGACCTTGAAAGCAGTTAGAAAAACATGGACACGCATGGAAGAAAGTGGAAAGCTGGTAGTAATTACTACAAGTCAGAAGATAAGGATAATAGAAATTTGGCATGGAAGCAAAAAGGTACAAGGATAAACATGTGGCTGGAACTCTTGAGGTTAGTAAACACATAATTTTATAACTGCATTAAGGAATGAAAGATATCTCAGGAATAGCAGTGGTCTTTTGCTGGAGAGAAAATAAAACTGGAGATAAGAAAGAAGACCTTATCAAGTAAAGTCTCTATTCTTTATTTGCAGTAAAGGTCAGATGGTCATCATTTCCATTCCAGCAGTGTAAATATTGTCAAACAGCAACATCGAAGTGGATGCTTCTGAAGTGGTGAGAAAGGAGATTCTTGAAGCTCTGTTAGTTTTTCAAGAACTGCTCAGGAACTAAGGACCTACTTGATAATAATCTTGAACCATGTGCTTAAATTACGTTGAGACTATGGAGAAACCAGAATGATGCTAAGTTACGGCAGCACTTGGTGTTGCTTGAAACACTGGTAAGATCAAGTCTCAGAAGCTGTTTCTGAGCAGCGGCTCGTTCCTGAGTAGTGAATGAGTTGTCAGCAGGATCTGTTGAGATTGATTCTTGGCTCTGAGACATTTACGCTCTTAGTGACCTGGCAGATTGAACAAACCATAGCAGGGAACAGAAATACAGACCTGGATCACAGGGGAGAAACCTGCTATGTGGAACTGAACAAATAGTACTGTGGGAGAAAATAGCACCAGTAGCAATTTACCAAAATTGTGTTCGACTTTTTCTATCATGTTGTTTAAAATCAAAATGTTTTCCTCCATTAAGCATGTTTCAGACAGCCGTTGTGCCTGTTGCCTTTGTGGAACATATAAATAGTACCTCTGGAATCATCTGCTGTGGGTTCAGCTTCTCTGTCATGTGCATCTCCTCCAGATGCTTGAATATCCTGTGTTGGCTGAGAAGCAAACTGTGAGGTTTGATGTTGAGCTGCTGTTAACACAGTAGCTATTTGCACTCTTAGAGCAGAGGGCAGGTGTCCAGGCTTTTGCCTTGCATGACTATTAATGCTAAAGGTTGTAAGAGAAAATGGCTTTAAAATTCTTTCAGAATGGTTCAAGTTAGCAGGGAGAAACAGTTCACCAAAGTGACAAAACAAGACAACTTCTGATCTGTTAATGTCACTTCATCAGCAGCACATGCTAAAAATAATGAGTCATTTCAATGTCTGACCTGGCCCTATATGGCACTGTCAAATAATGTTTTGCTGTTATGGAAGGCAACTGGTATAATGCATCTCAGTCTGAAACCTGAGTTCGTTGGTTTTCAGCCAGTTTCTGCAGAGCTGTGGAAATTAGGACACAAGTCCAAAAGCTGAGTTTGGCAAGTTTAAATTCTTTGATTTAAGCAGGGGGAAAAATAATCTGATTTTTGGCAAACTGAGAAGTCCAAAATCACCAGGGAGTAGAGGTTTGGTAAAAATTGGTATCTTCTAAATAAGAGGCAGATAACTGAGATACTTGGTATGGCCTTTCTTCTTGAATTCTACTTCCTGTAATATAAGGATTTCTTTTGCCTAAAGTTGACTTAAACTGCTGGTTTTGAGCCAGGTCACTGAGACAGGAAAGGCTTACTTGAACATACGGCATTGAGGACTGTTCGAAAGACAACCAGAATTAACAGTACACAGAGCTAGAGACTGAATTTGTTTTGCCAAATGGGTTGCCATTTCTCTCTTCTTTTGTCAGTATTTTGGCTTATGTTTGTAGCTACTATGTTCTTACTTGACTTCTCAGGTTCAGAGTTGTGGGTTTTATTTTTACCTTTTTTACTTTTTTGTTCTCCTTACATTAAGGTTGGGTGCAGCTTGCAGGGACCTGTCCCCTGCAGCTGTCCAGGATACAAAGCCATACAGCCACAATAAAACTGTACATGGGCAGCAATTAACAAGCAAGAAAAATGCAACTTGTTTCTATTAAGTCGCAAATGCTAAACATGGGGTCAATCTTTTAATTTCAGAAATGAAGGTACAAAACTTACCACAATGCCCTTAGGTATTTTTGAACAGCTCATGAATGTAGGTATAGGTGTTTAATCCCAGAATCCATTTAAAAGGGCTTAAATCCATACATATGTACAAATGATGAATTAAGTGGATCAATTTTGCCTTATGTGTATTCATCGCCATACTGTTCATTAGCTGAACAAAGAAAATAGCTTCAAGATTTCAGATCAAGAGTCTATCATGGTTTGGCAAGCTGAACAACTTAGCAGAAGCTTGGCCTCATGGGACAATGCTCCAGAGTGACCTTGAAACAGTGAATTTGCAGGACAGAATGAGCAGCAATGTCATGGCTGTAGTACTGTGAGGGTGGGTGTAGGAGTTGGGGTTTGTTATCTGAGTTGTGAAATCAGAACATTTCCTGGAGCCAACCTCAGAGTAGAAATACCCTTAGAAAAACAGAACAAAGCCACAATGAACTGTGGAAAATGTTGAATATTGCCTGTGACACTGAAATATTTAATTTTGGCTAACTTCTTTAAATATTAATGTCTTGAAGCAAAACATTGTTTCAGCACAGAAGAGAAAATATTCAAAAGCCTTTTCTTTAATTGTTTTCAAGGAGAGAAAACATGACAATACTGTGTGCACTTTTTGAACCACTTTTGACCACGATGCCCACTGGGTGCTAGAATTCAGGTTTTGTGGTAGCAGTATAATTCCCACTTCCATGGCTGGCTTGTGGAAGCTTGCTAGAGGAAAAGGAGGGAAAAAATTGAATTGAAAGGAAGGATTAATGTTGCTCTCATTGATGGGAGTGGCAACCAAGAGAGTGCCTAGCAAAAACTTTTGTGCTGACCAAAGTTACTTCTTGCCCTGCTTTCAACCTTGGTCTCTTCAAATCTATGTTGTTTTATCCGTATCTGAAATATGGGAAGGTTTGGAGGGATGAAGAGCCAATTCTTAATGATTTGTAGCTAAGGGCTGCTTGTCTGGAAAGCCTCGTTATTACTGGGACTCATCTGAAGCTTCCTACTGAAGCTGCCTCAGCTAGGCTGAGACAGAGTAGAAACCCATTAATATTTGAGAAATTTAACTTGAGTGTGCCTTGACATGAAGTTTGGAAAATTTTTCCTGGTGTTTTTGGAACTAAATAGGAGGAGATGTAGGTAAGTGAACACAGTCTACTGAGGCAGCAGAAGACTTTTCTGCCAAAGTAGTGAATAAACTCAGAAAAAAACCAGCACTGTTCTTAATTGTTCTAATGAAATGCTTCTACATGGCAGTATTCAGACTGACCAACATCTACACCCTGTATCTGCACTGCAACTCAACCAGTGCTTTTCCATTTCATTGTGTAATTCATCCCACCATCATTACCAGTCTGAACTACACTTGTAACCTCGGCTTCCAATATGCTGAATTGGCAATAAAATCAAAGTGGGGGGGGAGAAATATTTTTACAAAGAACAGACATTACTCCCTTTTGACAAGAGACAAATGTTTCATTCAAATGCTGCATTTCGCATATTGGAAACAGTAATGAATTCCTGTGCACCTTTCTCTCTAGTTCACAATGTCAGCCCCAGGCGTAAAGGCACTTCAGGCTTTTCTTACAAAATTAAATTTAATGTTACACCCTCCAGTGGAATGATGCATAAATCAAGTGTGTGATTTGCATGGACTCTAGTGAACAGCACCATTCTGTGCAAATATAAACCCAGACTTAAATATTATGTCAGGGACAGGAAAAAAGCAATCTAGGGTTTCCAATGAGAGTCTGGTACCAAGTGTAATTCAGGTAGGTATTATGTTTTTCTCATGTCAGGGCTGTTATTAAAATTCTTAGGTTTTGCCTCCTTTTTTTTCATCTCAAAAGAAAATGTTTTTTCTGACCCTTTTGTATTTGGGCAAACGAGTATACACCAGTGCTATTTATGTACTGTCCAGGAGGAGCTGAGATGGAATTGTGGAGGTGTTTAGCCTTCTCTTCGATAAGCAGTGAGGTTAGCAGGATAGAGGAGTAATGAAACAAGGCAAAGCAAAGATGATCATGGAATAAAAATGCAAACAGAAAGAAAAAGATTAGGTAAGTTCGTACCCTTTTTGAAAATAGGTCTCCTTCCACATGAGTATTCAGAGCCTGGACTAGGTCAACAAAGTTAAGGGACTAGAACGAAACAAATACATTCTGCTTGAACATGCAAATGTACTTGTGTTCTACATTACACAAATCCCCCTGAAGGGCTTTGTCCTGGAGCTGTTGGGTACTGCACTGCTATGTATTTATTACAGATGGTTGTCCGTGAGTTCTTTGTTGGTGGTTGTTGGTTAAGTACAGTGAATTGTGAACATTGTTCATCACCAACTTTGCTGAAATTTTGATTGCTTTGTGACCCTGAAGTTTGTTGATGAGATGATGAGTTTCTAGCTGATTAAGGAAGTCTTTCCACAGCACCTGTGTATCAACTCCATTGGACAAAAACATGCCACTGCATTAAAAGTTAGCCCTGAATTGCTAATATAATTTATATTTTAACATTAAGCATTTAATTACTAGCAACTTTAGTTTAGTCTTGCTTTTGTTTCCAAGCAAGTAATACAGTTTTCTTGGATCACTCACAAACTGCCCAGAAATCAAACCTGAATGTTCTCCAATTTCTCTTCACTAAAGGAGAGCATCTGCTGAATCTGGTTCTTAACAATGACCAAGACCTGCCTGGGGCTGTGGTACTCAATGGCTGCGCTGGTTGCAGTGACATGGATCGGTAGAGCTTCAGATCCAAAGGAAAGTGAAGCAGGCTAACAGCTGTATAAAACTCTGATTGCTGGGAGTAAGCTTGGATTTTCCAAGGATCTGCTTGGCAGGATCCCATGGGAAGCTGCTCTGTAGTACGGACAGATGAGTTTTGGGAAATCTATTTGACCTTCAAAGATCAATCAGCTTTGATCCTGGGGTGCAGGAAAATCTGGAAGGTGACCAACCAGATGGATGAAATGGGGAAATTCAGTTGCATTTAAACTGGTGTGGGATGCAAAGGAAAAAGGTAAAGAAAAGCATGCGCTCTCAGCTGAAGTGATGAAGGGGACAGAACGGACTGAGGTGTCTGATGCTGTCGTTGCTGGCAGGGTTGAGTTGCTGTAGAGATTGGATAATAAGCATTCTAGCTGGATGTAGACAACTTTCCAGGAAGGGATGGGATGCTCCTGTGAGTGCCGAGAGAGCTGGTTAACGTCACTGCAGTTATTGTCTAAAATGTTGGACAGATTATGGAAATTGAGGGATCCCCTGAAGGTAGAATGAATAAGGCAAATGCTCATTTCAAAGATGGATTAATAAAGCAAGGGCTAGACTCTAGCTAATTGAAGACTTGTCAACTAACATTGGATACTAAACTCTAAAAGGGTCAGAATTAGCTCTGGAAACCTTGAACACTTAAACTCCACCCACCCTTATATATCTCATGATACCTCTCATGTATTTAGAATGATCTTTTCTTTTTTCATTATGGGGCTATATTATAATCTTTACTTACAGCATTCAAGCTCTTATTCTGTGGCTGGTATTAGCTTGTTCATTATACGCTCCTTCTACTTTATTCATACATATCTTGTATGTTGACGTGAAAGCTGGACAGAGCTCATGATTCTGGCCGCGCAGCCCTGGACACGTGGCCGTTCCGGGTACGAGATTGCGGCAACCACTCCCAGCCGCCAGTCGCTCGGGGCCTCAGGGCCATCCCCAGCGCACACCGCAGCGCCACGTTGGTCCTGGCCACATGGCTGTTCTCGGTGCCGATATAGCCCTCGGCTGGCGTGGCCTGGTAGTTGCTCTGGAGAAAGGAGTGGCGGGCTCTGCCAGGAAGAAGCCCGGCCCCGCTGGGAAGGGCCTGCCGGGATGGAGCCCGGTAGTCTCTCCGGTGAGGGACTCGGCAGCCTGCTCACCTCCCCACAGGGGGCAGAATATCTCAGCTGGGCTACAATGGGGCCAGCCCGGCGGCACAGGCCACACGGGACCGCTCCAGCTGGCATACAGTTACTTCTTCAGAAGCTGGAAGGCAAGAGAGACTTGCCTGTCTTTAAAATGTGAATCTCACAGAGGTGCATCTGGCTTTCTTGAATAGTTCGATAGGTTGTCAATTCTCAGAGCTGGCCGGTTACTGGCTTCTGCTAGGCACAGAGGAAGCTCTTAGCAGCTTCTCTCAGAAGAACCATTTCCATGGGCAGCTTCTTCCCTCTTTACCAAATATCAATTAATGCAGAACCAGCACAGTAATGCTCTAAGTGTTGAGAAGGAGCATGAGGCCAGATTTCATTAGGAGGCCTGAAATTTATTCTCAAATATTTATCAATGCAGAGAGAGATCCTCTCAGAAAATTGAAGAGCTGTCTTGGAGAGACGAAGTTAAACACAAAAGTGAAAAGATACATTTATGGTGAGCTACATATCTTAGAAGGATCCTAGGGGCTTTTTAGATGCTGTACTTTCAAATATTGAATATTTTGGAGCACACTTACTTTTGGTGGTTGAAAAACTACTTTTATGGTAAAACAACGAGGACACTTATGAGGGTTGTATATAACCTCTTCAACACTAACTGACTTCAAAGTCTGCTTTATTTGAAATAAGGACTGGTAAACTGAGTTATGGGTAGATAAAATGTATTAATATTGTTTAGAGAAGCATAAAAATAACTTGATGAGCCTTTTGACATTAACAGTTGAATAAGATGAAAATAAGACCCAGAGTATGGCATGTACCTAGAATTATAAAATGACAACAGGTTTTTTTAAACTTGATAATACACTAAAGAGAGAATTTTCAGATGACTTGAAGCTTTTCGCCTTGCTTTTTCGTTGTTTGTACAATAGTGTTTATTGTGTAATGTGTGTGATGCTTTCCTGCTGTCACGTGGACAGTCACACATTCAAATGACAGGTTCCAAAGCCCTTCACTGAGCAGTTACTAAACAGGTCGAAAGTGATACTACTGTTAGCCACCTACATTTTCTTTCTGTTGGCAATTTCACTATGAAATGTGCTGAAAACATCCTGAAAGATCAGAGATTCTGCAGTATGACCTGGATACAGCAGCTCACTTTGATTTAATTATCCTTTACTGATGTTAGGGAAGTCAATAGGACTTACTCATTTTCCTATATTGAGTATAAGTGTTTTGATGGATAGGAATGCTTTTAAAAGTGTATTTTAAGTGGCACACCTGAATTGGAGCTTTGGCAACATACTGTTTTGATTGTCATCATCTCTGTGATGGAATTTGGAAAGTTAACTAGATATTCTCAAACAGGTGAGTGATATGAGGTGCTTATTCTCTTAATCTTTTACAGCCTTGAGTTTGTAGCTTACTGAAGTAACTGCTGTAGTTGGCGGAGGTTGCATCTGCAAGAGGGATGTTGTGGGAATCCAGGACGTCCCTCTGACAGTCCTGGGTGATCTGAGCCCAGGCCAGGGGGGGTTTAAGCCCTGGCAGGGGGGTCAGAGACCCTGGCATGCAGTTAGAAATTCTTGTGCCTTTGAGCTTGATTCATGGAAAAAATTACCATCACTGTATGAAGAAGTAAAAGTCCCAAAAGTGTAGAGTTAGAATTCTTACTATGGTCAGCTGGGAAGCAAGATGGAGGAAACTGGGTGTTGTCCTGTCCTCCTTCCTTCTTCTTCCTAGCCTCCATCTTTTGGGTGATGTTGGCACTTTGGTATTGGTGTAAGGTAAAGGGACACAGTCTAACAAAGGTGATAGCTATTGGAAAGTAACTATAAATAAAGTATACGTAGTTTACAGTATAAAAGAGAGCACAAGTCCCATGGGAGGAGAGAGTGCCTTGGTCTGGTCTGCTGAACAGACCTTCGCAGACCAGGCTGAAAACATTTTCCATAAGCAACAATAAACAACCTTGAAACTGAAAACCAAAGACTTCAGGCTTATTCTTGGACAGCTGGGTTGGAGAAGAGAGACTTTTTACACATCTCGGGGTCATCTTGACCAGAGGAAACCGTGAGAGGATGTGACCTGAGTTATGAGGAATAAAATGAGGATATAGTGTAATATTTGGACTAATAGATGATTCATGATATGAAAAAGTTTGAGATCTTGAATGCCAGCTTGTAGACATAATTACTGTGCAAGTATGTTCATACAGTTCCCAGTGTATGTGAAATATGCAGGTAACACCCTTGTCACATTTTATCTGTTACCTAGGTTTAAGCTTATTTGGATGTTGCCTTTGTGTCATGCCACACTTAATCAGGACTCAGCATTTTAGTTTGGGGTCCCAAAGCACTTTTGGTGTAGATAAAAAGAAAAACAGACTGTCATTCTGTATGAAGACCAATGCTTTAACTTTCACATTTTCTGTCTGTCCACAAGTGCCCTTCAGGTAAAGCATGCTGGAAATGTCCTGTCAAAATTTCATAAAAAATTAATTGCTGTACAATGTATTGTACTATTTTAGTTAAGGTACTATTTAATTAATGTACTAGAAAGGATGTGTCACTTGTAAACTTTGCTTGTAGTCCCTGAGCAGCAATCAGCCCTTCTTAGCTGATTCTTTGCTGTTATTATACTGGGTATGACACTCTCTGGGAGGGCTTTTGATCACTTCAGATCAGTTGCTCTGGCTGTAGTCCCTCTTGGCTTCTTGTGCACTTCCTTGCTGGCAAAGCACGGGAAGCAGAAAAGTCCTTGACTTGGGCCAAGCACTGCTCAGCAAAGCCAACACATTAATATGTTAACAACATTATTCTCCTGCTAAATCCAAAACACACCTACAGCAGTTGTACCAGCTACTAGACAGAAAGTTATCTCTATCTCAGCTAAAACTGGTACAATCTGTTCTCATAGAATACATCCATGCTTTAATTTAAAAACAAAAAATTAGATCCCATTGAGATCAAGCAGTCACCTTGGAAGACTTTATTCCAAAAAGTGTGGTTCTCTGTTTCATAAAAAAGATCATTGAGCAACATCCACAACTGCATGGCTTAGAGGACCACTTAAGAACAAATACAACTTTAGTTGCTTTAAGGTTGTTTAAATGAGTTGTCTAGTTAATACATGTGGTACCTGTACACACATTGTAGTCTTGTGTGCAGTACTGACCAATGTACAAGTTTTGACTTGTGTAAAGGACATGGCTACTGTGATTACTGGGAGCTTGTAGGCTCAGAGATGGTCACATTTGAAAACCAACCTTTCCAAATGCTTTGAAATTCTTCCACACACCAGCCATGCATGTACATTTCCAGGCTCCCATTCTTACCTCACATCCTTATTCTCTCCTGGGTTTTTGCTACCATTTCAAAAGGCAAGAGTTTGGCATTTGGCACTTCTGTGGCACCCTTTTGTCAGGGCCAACAAGAGAACCGTTCCTCAACAGGGATTAAAGACTTCATCTTGGAGGAAAGCAAAGTTCAGTGGAGGGGTTTGTGCTTGGAAATGAAGACCATGTCGGATTTCTGTTGTTATCTTTGTGATGAAGGGAAGATGTGAATGGTGACCCTTGTCTGTATTGAATACATAGTAAATAATATGGATCATGGGAATCTGTTTTAGTTGAAGTGAGGAGAAATTTCAGATTCAAACAATAATGTAGAAAAAACTCTGGTTTTATCCATTCTACCTAGTAATGTAATATGATTAAGTACCAAGGATCTCATTCTTAATACAAATGGGGAGAATTAAATTTACTTCAAAGAACAACCTTAATAACATCCTTGTAAGGTCTGACTTGCTTTCAAATTTTCTTATATGAATGACGATGTAGCTTTGGGATGTCATCTCTAATAAGTTTATTCTAAGTTGTGAATCTTGAAAAGAAAAAAAACAAAAAAAATACCCCATCCCCCCCATCAGCTTCACAATATCTAAATAAATCCATGCAAGTGCACGTGGTGGTTCAGCCCACTGAATTGCATTCCCTGTGACCAAGTCTCTTCTTGAAGACAAAGTATTGTCCTTCCAGCTTTTTAAAGTTACCTTTTGCATGTTGAATCAGAGATCTGTTTTTAAGAGTTTAGGAAGAACTTGGCTCAAGCTAAGTGTAATGATTTTTGCCTCAGCAGTTTTCTTATTAAATTCTTGTGGGAAACAACTGCAAGGTTATTCCGTGAAACAAGCACAAAGTATACCTACCCAGCTAGCTCTTTGCTTTCATATTCAGTCACATGAAGAGTGATGAATCAGAGACAGTTGCTGTGGCAAAATCCAAATGTAGATATTTGCTGTCCTTGCTAATGGGAGGAAAATACAGTATAATATTAGCCTAAAGGCTCCAGCTGTGATTCCTTTGTAACCTGGAGTGCATTAAAAAAAAAGCTTTGGTCAGCAAGATAAGTTAATTTTTTATGACCTTTATAAACTGTTTTAGACTGGAACTTGGTAACATCTCTTTAAGATTAAATGTGTAAATTCATTTATCTCAGGATTGCTAAGCATCTTGAGGACTCCTTTGTTTCAGAAGAAAACTCCAGAATCTATAAAGAAATTCTGTCTGTGGCAATTATGGTAAAAAGAATGATCAGCTAATGTGGAATTCCAAGGTTTTCAATGGGTTCCATCACTACAATATTTGCCTAAGAGAGGGGAGCTGATTTCTCTGAATGTAGGGTTTCTCAGGTTGTATGTCAGTTGCTGTTCCTAAACTTAAAAGCATTTGGAAGAACTAATTGACTATTTACCAGAGTCATCGCTTTGTCCTGCCCCAACTGCTGCCTTGGCCAAAGAAATTAAAGAGAAGGACAAACCTCTCTTCTGTGGGAGTGCACAAGTATAACATACTGGACTGCTTTGAGAAATCGTGCTGTAACTGAAGTCATAGCACATAAATGAAACAGGTGAGAAAATGTAGTTGAGATTTCAGGTGGGCTTCTTGGTCACATCTCGGCTCCATTCTAGTGCTTTGTAGTCAAAACTGGCTCTGTGTGTATCTGCATTTCCATAGTTGTAGCAGAGGATGGATTGTGTCTGATAGCAGCACCTCTGGAACAGCCTGCTGCATGGTAGTGAAGCTAGTGTTCTGTGTATAAAAAGCTGTTCACTCCTTGGTGTATGAGCTGATTAGTTTTTAAATTAAGCTATTTACATTTTGTTTTCCAAATTAATGCTCAGAATTAATGAAGCAACACGGTAGTAGTAGAATATTGGTAAATGAGTGTCCTGGTTTAGGACAAATTTGAGAGGAAACCTCCAAATGAGGTCTCTCCAGGAAAAAAAAGAAACAGATTCAAGCTGCCCATCCCTCCACTGGTTCAGAAAAAAAAAATTTCCTTGAAGGAAAGTGGAAAAAACTTTTTATTTAACAAGCAAAATATCCACAAGTATAAAAATGGAATGATATTAAACAATGAATCCTCTTGCTGTTCAAAGAGATGGCAAATCCAGGAAAGTCCTTGCTGTGGGGTGCAGCTTGGCTCGCTCAGTCCCTTCTCAGTCTCTCAGGCGCTGGAGAGTGCCGAGGCCCAGGCCCCGGTGGGCCACAGGCGTGAGCTCCTGGGGTGTGCTGGTTTTCCAGTCCAGAGCAGGTTTGAACAGATCCAAGGAAAAAGAAAAAAAGGAAACCACAGTCCAGGGAACTTCCCTGCCCCAGCTAGCTAAAAACTAACTAAAAGCAAAGGAGAGCTCTGTCCCGCTGTCTGTCCGTGCTGCAGACAACACAGTCCGGAGAGAGCTGTGGGGGAGTGAGAGTTGTTTCTGAAAACAAACTGCGGCTTCTTCTTTCTCCTCTTCGCTCTCAGAACCAGTCTTAAAGGTGCAGAACTTAATATATAACATAAACAGAACACACAATTGGGGATACAGGCATCATAAAGTCACCCCAGGACAATGAGGTACCAAGTATATTGTGTTGTCTTTGTTTAGAGGATAAGTTCAGCTAAAGATTCACTGACTGGATGCTGACACTGTAAAACCCCCAGTACTTTTTGGGTTTTGTAACCTGAAATAATATCTTAAATCAACAAATTTAAATGGGAAAAGTAACTGTGGTAGGGAGAAGGCACCTTTTCTTTGTCTGACAAGAATATGAGATATAAATGAGCATATTAAAATTTAATATATTTCTCCCAACTACATCCGTCTAATGTAAGATATGATCCCACCTACAAGCCTTGCCTTGTTCTCTGCACTGAAGTGAGCTGACTCAAATAGAAATGTCAAGCTAAATGAGATGGATTCACCTCGTCTTTGTGGTGGTTAGAATGATGAGCAGCTATCCTGGCTGGTATTTGATGAGATCATGGGCAAACAGTTTAGGATTTTTCCTTTAACTTAGCTGTATTAAGTTGTTGGTGTCTAAGGCTGACATTCAGCTCTCATTTGGTACAAAGTCAAGAAATGGGTATATTTAATCAGCTGTTAGCAAGTGTGGTGGTTACAGTATTGACTTCAAAGTAAATTTAATTTTTCTTTTTTTGGTACTCTGAGATTCCTTCTTTTTGTGTTGGAGTTTTAGGGGGTTTTTGAAGAGTGTAAATAGGTGCCCGTGGTTGCTGTTTAATTAATTACTTTTTGGTTTATGACCTGATAGCCTCATTTGATCACACACCAAATCAAAAATCCTATTTCAGACTGAATGCAGAAAAGGACACGAAGGTTTTGCTCAGCACTAGCAACAAGCAATTGTGCATCTTTTTTTGTGAAAATGAGACTGGTTAGGGAAGTTTCTTCTTTCTGCTTTTTATTTATATACAAGAAGTGTCTCTAAATATAATTGACCCAACCAGGCATGACTGCTGCTTGTAGTATTCTTTAGAATACTGAAGAGCGACTAGAATTGTATAGCCACATCATTTTGTGCAGAAACCTGTACCTTCGGCATGCTCCTGAACAATACAAAGTGTGTTATTGATCATATACATGATTAGATGGAGATTAGTGGAGGAGATTGCCTCGGTAAATTTCCTTTGATTCTGCTAAATGTTGTTACCAGTGTGCTACAGGATATAAGTGAGCGTAATGATTTTAGAGTGGCGTTATTGTTGGTTATATCAAATATGAAACACTGCCTGTGTTCCCTTAGCAAACTTTACAGTAGTGCCACCATGAAAGATCTGAAGATCATTATTTACTGGAAATAAAAGAACAAGGCAGAAATCGATTACTATGACACTAGATTTATGTCTCCATTGCACTCTATATACATCTCCTATTTGTTCTAACTTCATGGAAGGATATTTAGTACATAATGGAAAGAGGCTTTTGCTTTTGATTTATTTTTTGTTTATTATTTTTGTCATTCCTTGGAGAAATTCTGGAAATCAATACTTGGATGTGAGTGTGCCTGGATGTAGGTAGTGGGAGGCAGTGGCAATTGATGTATCTATGTGTTTTTGAGCTGATGTACATCTGGCACACTCAGGACTCTATTGTCGCAGTACAATGTGCTCAGCCTAAGTGGGGAGGAAGTCATATTTCTTCCATTATCTGTTTACATAAAATGATCCAAGAGGCATAGATAAATTTGGGTAGTTTAGTTCAAGCTTGGAAATCTGTCCCATTGAAGCATTTAGTTGCAAGTGTGCATATTTGTTGCATCAAGATGAGAGATGGAGACAGATGACGGAAAGCATGAGCACAGACAGACAAAATGAGGCAGAGGATGGTGGGAGATACCAAGTGCTTAGAAATTTCAACCAAAATTACAGATTGCTTGAAAATAGGAATGGCTTTTCTTTTATCTAATAGGTGGCACTTCACTGACTTTTGCCCTAATTCCAGCTGAGCATCTTAGATATTAGAGTTTCTGCAGTCATGGGGTAAGGGAAAATGCAAAACATTGCTCTCCTTAATATGAAATAGTGAGATTTGTTTTAAAAATACTGAAGTTCGTCACCTGCAGCAGGATTAGACCTTAGAGAGGTTTGAAATCAAAGTCAGTTTGTCATCCCAAGAATACCTTTTCATAAGATGACGTGTAAACAGTAGATGAAATTAAAGTAGGATCACCTAGCTGACTGCTTGGTGCAAGGAAAGGTAAGGATCAAAGGCAGGGATGCAATACAGCACAACACAGAGAGCCACACAAAGTACCCAAGAAAGAGCACAACTTTACCTCAGATCCCCTGGCTCCACAGCTGTGCTCTCATAGTTCAAAAGCATGAACTTTTCCACAAAAACAACCCCTTTCCCAAACAAACACGTGCTTTGGGAGCTTGTTGCTACTCCATTTTGACTCCTGACATCTCATTCATAGAAGGGCTTATTAAAACTTCACTTAGCTGTGTATAATCTGCATAAACCATGATCTTTGATACTGTCCAAAACCCTTGTGGAAGCAGTTGCTTCTTTCCTGCAGAGAAAGTTTCGGTGTCGTATACCTGCAGAACCAGTGAGTGAACTTAGTCACTAACATGTGGCCAGATGAAATCTGATGATTGTCTCATACCTGCTCCCAGTATGGTGGGCAGGATGGAAAAAAGGGAAGGCTTTCTTGATGCCTTCCCCCCTCCCCCAATTTAGATAAGCAGTTCTGTTTGTAGTACTGTTGGTTCACATTGCAGTAAGTTTAACCTGTGGATCACTTGTGACCATTCAAATTATTGTAGATGGTTGGTCCTACAAATCAGCACTAGGCTTCACCCAGGAAAAATACCTATTTTTTTAATTCAGGGGCAGCTCAGAAACCCTGTGCTTTGTGGAACATGAAAATGCTTCCCTTTCTGCACAGATTAGTTTGTGACAAAGGGAAAAAAATCTCATGCTATTTCCCAGGCTGAAATGTTTATTCCCCTTGTTCCTTGTTGGTTTTAGCCATGATTATGAGCAGCAGATGGCTAACCTCAGTAGTCTGGTGTTTTTCCTCTTCAGCACTGACCAGTGCTAGGTCAGATTCTGGATATTATTGTAGTTATGTGGTTTTGAAAACACCTCTACCTTGCTAAAGCATTTCTCAATAACAATTTCTAGCTGATGTATATAGCTTTATGAAAAAGAGTCAGCATCAGCTGAAGTCTGCATCTCCCCTGCACTGGAGACTGCATCTCCACCAAGGCGTCCTGGAGCAGGGCAATCAATATCCTCAGTTAAGTTTATGAGGATGCCATGAAACCCTGAAAATGCAGTGGCATTCTCTTCAACCTTTCTTGTAGCCCATCAATTGCAGGCTGAAAGGTCAGTCTTACTGTAGGAAAGGTCCACCTTCAGTAAAGATTTTTTTCTTACTTTTCCTGCTGGGGGTGGGTGGAGATGTTTGTTTTGGCAGGATCTGTTTCTTTATTACAAAGCTTGTCAAAAGAGCCAGAGGACAGCTGTTCTCTGTGAATGTCTTGCTATTTTTATTTCTGAATTCCTTTCTGGAAAATTAGAGGTATTTTGAGGCTTGTGGCTGTCTGTTTCAAGTAGCAAAACAGCCAGTGGTGATGCGCAATCTGAACTGGCAGGGAATAAATACAACTCCAAAAGTAAGTGCCACATTACATTACAATTTCCTGCTTTGCCATCATTCCTTCTAAAATAATTCCAGTTTTGCATTAAGAACTCCATGGGGTTAGAAAACAACTGCAAGGGGAATGCCTTAATGCTCTTTTTGCTCTTTGAGTATGTATGCAAAGCTTCTCACGTATTTGGTTGTCTGAATGTAGGCAAAGAAACAGTCCTGGTATCCATAGCTAGATGTTTTTCTACCCCAAACTTAGCTAGGCAAGAGGCTTCAGCAACATTATGTGTCTCAACCTCTTTGGAGGAGAGCTTTTGGAAACTTGTTTCATTAATGGTCAGTTATTTTAAAATTGTTAGCATTAGCAGAGTTCCATTTACTCCGGTGCTCTGGCTGCAAGTAGAAATAATTTGTCTATTGCTGAGCAGTTCTGAATGCCGCTCTCTAATGTTTTATGGAAAACAGTCACCAAATGTGTGACTTCATGTATATTCATAAGTTACTTGAGGAGTTCAGCAAATAATAATGGGAATTGAAGGAGAGGAGGAAATACAAAGTAAAAATCTTGAAAAATACAGTGGAAATGAGTAAACACCTTTTTAATTTGAAGTGAAGAACTTTATTATCCTCTTTAAAATGGCAATTTCTAACCCTGAATTCTGAGTGAAAGCCTTTTTGCTAGAGTCAAATCTCACCCTGGGGGAAAACCATACAAATCCTTCATGTAAGGCTGAATGTGAGTGCAGAAGTGATGTTCCTTCTATTTTTTCCCCCTGTGAACTGAAGGATTTTGTCCTGTAAAACAGCTTTGAGGAATATGACAATTTACTTTCCCATACCTGGAGTGTTCTGGGCGCTGTCTTCCATGTTATGCTCAAGTAGCCACATAACCAAAGAGAAAATGAAGTTGGATCAAGTGGACATTTCCATCTTATCTTTTTTTGAGGCTGTGCTCTTGGAGTTGGCAGCTGCCAGTGGGTTGCTGGTGTTGGACTGTAGGGAGAATTTTATCTAGATATCTTAAAAAGACATGGGAAATGCCCTGAAGGAAGGGATTTATATAAACAGCAAGTATGTTGATGGTAATTTGATAAGAGGTCTTGCTGTGGGTTAGGTTAAGTGGAAGCTGCTGTTTGTTAATGACTTGCCAGCCCTGTGATTCCACAAATGGATTTATTACGATGTACTACTCTGAGGGCAACTACCCTGTTAACTTTGCTTCACAGTTCTGCTTGGGGAAACCTTGACATCAAATGCGATGCCAAAAGCCATCAGAGCTATTCCCAGGGCGAGTCTCTTATGCCTGTGCCTCCACAAAAACCTGCTGCAGCACAGCTGGACCTCTGCCCTTTGTGCTGATGCTGTGACAGCAGTCTTCCTCACTGACATAGTTTTTCAGAACTAAACGGTGGGATTCAGTGTGACTAAAACACAGATTTCACCCCTGATAAGCCAAGCCTCAGTTTTAAGCCCTGGGAAGCATTTGTTTAACTCAGGATGTGCCTGAGTTTTCCTCCCAGGAGCTTTTGAGGTTCTTATGTTAAGTGGTCCAAGTTCTTTTCTCATGTTGGTTAGTTGTGTTTCTTATATGGTTTTGTTTCCAGAAGGTTCCTCCTCTAAGGTTATATATTGTTGGACCCTCCTTTGTTCTTGTCTTTTGGTTGGTTGGCCACCATGAAGTTCCCTGAGTTACTGTGTTCAGCTTTTGGGCATCATCCCTATTTTCTTTTATTCCTTATTAAAGTGTTATTTTTCTGGTTGTCAACCATCATTCCCGCTCCTATTTATTTTTGCCACCCTCCGCCTTGAAGTCACGGGACCAAAAGGTTTGTCTCAACCACCCCCACTGCGACACTAAACCACAGGCAATTGGATTCCAAACTGTCCCAGACTTTCGGTGTCTTTAAGGACCAGATTATAGCAATTCATTAGCACCTTGTTAGGGGAGGCTGGTATGGGATTAATAAATATTGGAGAGGGGTATTGGCCAAAGAAGCAGATGGGAGCAGAAAGGTTGTGGAGAAGCTCTGATTTCCTCTCAGAGGGTCCTCAGTGCTCCTCCAGCTCTGTCATTGCACCCATAACTATGGCAAATACCCTATCCTCTCTGGGTTCTTACACTCCAGAAAACAAGGACATTTGTGATGCAGCTGTTCTGCCTTGCCTGACAGTGGTCATGGGTACTTTTGGACTCATTCTGGATGAGAGCTGGAAACTCATATAACTGGTTCAGGGAAAAACAGGCAGACTCTTGTTGTGCCCTATCAGCCAGGTATGGGAGTACCACACAATTTTCAAGAGGGATGGGTGCAGCAGCCCCTGCAGAAGGGTGTTTTGGTTTCCTTTAGTTAAAGGTAGACTTCAGTTCAAGAGTAGCCTCAAATTCTTTTCCTTTCATTTTACCAGTTTTAGGGCAAGCCATAAAATACTTAAGCTCTATCAGTTTAGGGGTGACTGTAAACAAATGAAAATGTAGAATTAAAAGAATTCATTGTAACCATCAGGTTCATCACAAAGAAGTACAGTACATTTTGCTGCTACATCTGAGGTTGTCTGTGTGTGTGCATATATATAAATATGCGTGTAAGGATGTATTTTCTACACCTACACTTCCAGCTTTGAATCCAGAGCAGATCAGCAAGTTAAATTCCATTCTACACTGTAGATCATTCTCTGTTTTAGAAGCCTGGTGCAGTTTCAGCTTGGATTACTTTTGTCCCGGGTTTTTTGTAGGTTTTAGTTTGGTTTTTTTTCTGTGAGGAGAGGAAGGACAAACACTTGTCTGGAAGTACTGCCACTCATATAAGGGGTGATAGAGACCTTATTCAGCACATGACAAGAGGTAGGCTCTTACATGGTAAAAGCTGGGAGGCTGTAAGGAGCCATCACACAGATTAATGAACTTTTGTATGGATGTGTTCAGAAAATCACTATATTGAGCCCTATGTGGCTGGGTACCCTTTGCGCTGAAGAGCAATTGAGGTACCATTTGTGCCCAGCAGCTCCAGCAAGCAGAATAAACTACCACAAGTGCAGCCCTTTAATCCAATCACTGCATAAAAACAGCAGGATTGGATTGAGAACTGTTTGTTGAGGAAGGATTTCTGACCTGGAAGCACAAATGTAAATGATGGTAACTCTTCCCTGGCTCCCTCTGCTTGCAGGGTTCCCCTTCAGGACAGAGTGTATGTGACACCATGGTCATAACTCAAAGCATTTTCTAAATGAATTATAAATAAGACCAGTGCAGAGTTAAATGCATCGTATTTTAGATTTTAGTGATGAAGCCTCTGATTAATATAATGAAAAGCCTAATTTAATTGCATTACCTTGCATTAGCTCCTCTTCCCTTTATTTTATAATTGTTTCTAAGGCTCTGTGTACTTCATCCCTGCTGAGACTTTCATCCCACATTTATTCAAGTGAGACTTCTGCTTTCAAAACTGCATCTTTCATCAATCTCCTATTAATTAGCCTAATGCTACATCATATTATATATTGATGCATTCAGTCAAGCATGTGCCACAATGAGAGGAGAGTCCCTGGTCTGTCCCGGCTCCTCTCAGGAACTGGTCATTGGTATTCCAGGATAAGTCAGCTTACTGTAATTTGAAATTGGTCTGCTGTCCCATTAGGAATCTGCCTGATCAATACTAAGTGAATTAGAGTTTCAGTGATCTGATTAACTCCCCATTATTTTCTAGCCTGGCTGATTTAGAATGCATGATGAGACAATATTCCAGTTTCTTTGCTTTATCCCAGTTTAAATGAAATATAGACATCTGAGGAAGCAGTGGCTGTGCATTTGATTTGGCTGTGGTATTATAAAGTCAAACACTGTATGTGTCTGCCTTGCTTTGACAGCTGGGGGCAAGGGCTGCCATGTCACACAGAGAGATGGCAGGAAGCTGGAGGGAGCAGGAGCATATTTTTCACACTGCTGGTTCATTCATTCTGTGCCTTGGTTGGGCAGTTGGGTAGACTTACCTAATTTAGGTTAGGGTCATACTGAGTTGGTAGGTGGCCACACTATTTCTGGTCCTACACATCTGTAATTTAAGATTTAGAGGTGGAAAACTCTCTGTACTGACTCTCTGACTCTGAGCCTGAGAAAAGGTCTAGAAGACGTGCAGTGGAAATTTACTCTAATTCATGGGATCTCTGCCATCATGAAAGAGGGAAGTTAGGAAATCTCACCAAGTTTTGTTGGGTCAGAAGTACTTCATCTTCAGGGTATGGATGATTATTTTGTGTTGGTAGTTTGTGGATTCAGTCCATAAATGGAGATTCCAGTTCCTGTTTTTTTGCAAGTATATGACAATGTGAAACAGGACCAGAAAAAATGGCCTAGTTTTGTGAGTCCAGAAGGTAGATTTTAAATAGAAAGCTTGATGGCTTTGGTTCATTTGCTGATCTTGAAATGATGTTAATAGATCCCACTTATCAACTCTTTTTTTTTTCTTGCACTTCCAAAGTAAAAAGACTTAGTGTTTTTACTGCCAATTTTCTTGACAGTGCATGTTAATGTTGGCCTGGGGAAACAGGGGTGAAAAAAGCAATAATGGTGTGCTGCTAAGAAGCACCTAGACTCTGTCTCAGTGTTCACTTCTTACTGGCTGTGGAAAAGAAGATAATCAGAAAAGGTTGCCTTTGTAAGAGCTGGAGCTGTTTCAGCAAGGTATTCTTACCTAAAGAAGTTGCCCCCAAAAATCGGGCCTTTCCACCTACGCACGCAAAAGACAGAAGGTTTCTCATTAGGCTTAGATACTCAAAAAGAGAATTTAGACCCAAAGCTGTATCTTAAAAATGTACAGTCTTAATGTGCCAGTAGACAGGAATTAAAAATACTTTTAAAAATGAGAAAATTATTTGGGGAAAGCTGCAGATGCATTTATTTTAGGAGACAAAATCTTGCTTGTATTCTCCTTCAAGGTGTTCATAGTGCCCTAGACCCTATAATGCATTATGGGACATCAAGTAATGAGCAGGGCTGCACATTTTGTGTGCCAGTAAGAAAAAAGTAGGTAAAAATTTGCTTATTATGTGCAATATGTATATTATATTAATTTCTCTCTCTTACAAATTCATAAAAATTTGCTGAATAGTACATGTATAATGCATAAATACATACATAAAGGTTTTATGTGGACTTAGTCTCATACCTTCTGCCACTGTATATTGGCATAATTTTAGCTTTTCTTCATTGCAGCTTCATGGGCAGTTTGCAAGCTGTGGTTTTTTGGAGGTGTCCTTATTTGGGGGGATTGTGTTTAGTTAGGGGTTGGTTGGTTTGTTTGGTTCCCTTTTTTTTTCTTTTAGGTTGGGGTTTTTTGTGTATATGCATGGGGTTTTTTTCTCTGAGAAAAGAAAATATGAGAGGAGACTTGAAAGTGCCAAGAGCTTGAGTCATCTGTGGGCAGTAAAACAGAAAACTGACTCCCAAAATTAAGGCTCTTCAGAGGTCCTGGGGAAGGATGTCACCACTGGGATGGTAAAGCTCTGTAGATAGCCCACTAGAGGGTGACAAAGCCTAATGTTAGGGACATGGAGATGACATTGGAGGTCCAGAGCCCTTGGCATGCTACTTGCCTGCCTGGGGTGCATGCCCTGGTCCACCCACCAGGCTTAATGTCCATGTTTAATAGATTAAACAATTGCTACCTGAGAAAGATGAGCTGAGCCTTCAACTCATGGGCAACAGCCACCTCAGGAATTTCCTCAGAGCATCATGAAATGGAGGAAACAACTGAAAAATTAATGGGAAAAAAATAATAGAGTAGATGCAAGACAGCTGACCAGATCCCCAGTCCCATATGCAAGGGCTGAAAACAGTGAATTACAGGGTCAGTTTTACCAGCAAATAAGACAAGGAGCTGCACAGAGATGGCCATAAGCTATGGAAGCCAATGGCCAACTGGTTTATTCCAAACCCACTGGAGCTGATGGGAAAGTGGTCTGTTGTCTTGGCTGGGTTTTGGTCATGACCACAGCATAAAGACACACTGTGGTGTGTTCCACCAAACACAGCTCACCCTTGGGCTGGAAAGAAAGCATCATTTCTTGAGTTTGTGGGGTTTAGGTTCATGAATGTTGGGCTAAATTAGCAATAAAACTATTTTATAACTTAGAAGTATTGCAGTAGGATTGAGGCTAGTCATCTTCGGAATTGTGCAAACTGTTGAATCCTAAATAAAAAAAAATCTGTAGGATTTGAAAGAAGTTTGTGACAAATTTCAGATGTGATTTACTACTTCAATGTTTTATTATTATTTCTGAGAAACTTATATAGGACTCTATTAATTAAATCTCAGACTGACACTTTGACTCTATAAGATTTAGGAATTGGTGTGATTTTATCTCAATGCATTTATTGCAGTGTTCATCCTTTTGATTAAGCATTAAGTCCCTCCAAGGTGAGTTTTATCATCCCATAATGCATCTGGGCTTTCGCTACTTGTCTAAATACACATTAGGGGATGACAGCCACTTTGGAGAACCTTAACTGTGTTATCAATGAAGTTTGAGTCTTTTATTTGTCTGTCTGGGTTTAGGTGACAGGTTTAAGTTTCTTTAGTGGCCTGCTGTAAGGAAACACTGTGATGTCAATTGTGTCTGTGTGGGTAGGAAGGCTGAATTCAAAGGGCTTGAGAAGGACCTGAGTCAGTGCCCAAAGAGGTTCCCACTGGTCATGGTGGCCTTTGGAATGGGATCCAGGATGTGGTGCTGAGCACACAGCAAGAATTGTTGACATACATCACACTTGAGCTTCCCAGATGACAGGTCAGGTAAGTGGTGGGTGCCATCTCATATGGCCAGCTGAGCTGGAAAGTGACTACTGATCCTGGATGTAAGGCTCAGATCTCCTGGGGGCCTCTGCTTCCTAGGGATTGAGCCCAGGCTTCTATGGTGCAAGTTGGTCATCACTTTAATGGAAACAAGGGAGTGTCTTGTATGTATACACACATGCCATATATATACACACACACCTGTGTGTATATAAATGTATGTATATGTGTATATATGAAAAATTGGGCCATTTTTGCCCCAAAGGATTTGCTAGCACTTGAAGAACACCAGGTGAGCATGCAAAGAAGTGATGTGCAGTGACCAAAGAGAAGATTTCTGTTAAGTTATTTCTGCAGACATGCTCAGCT